>VDFB02386565.1:0-237424 GCA_007258455.2 Sequoia sempervirens | reverse complement strand
TTGTGGTCCTCCTTGATTATCAATGTTGTTTGTGTTTTGGTTATGGGATGATTGGACCACAGTATTGACTTGTCGATTGCTTTGATTGGTACATTGGTGTTGTTGTTGTTGGGATGGTGGATTGTTCTTCCGTGGGGCACTAATGACAACTTTGGCGTCAACGACACCATCATTGGTTACATTACGATTCTTTGCCCATGTTCGTGGTTTGTCATGATAATTGGATGATGAGCGGCCTTCTTGATATGATGAAGTTTCTCCTTGTGTGGCAAGGGCTCGTTCGATATTGAGCGCCCTAGGGATCAATTGGTCGTAAGTGGTGATGTTTTGCACTTTGAGGTGGAAGGCCAAGGGCCCATCAAGATTTGCAATGATAGTTCCCACTTGTTGTTCTTCAGGCATGGACCACTTGCTTTGATTAGCTTTGGATTGCCATCGTTGTAAGAAAGCACCGAATGATTCATTTTTCCCTTGTTTGAGAGATGATAATTCCTGTAAGCTAACCTCCATGGGAGTGTTGAAGGAATAATTATGCATGAAGGCATCTATGATTTCCTGGAATTTTTTGATTCCAGAAAGTCGAGAAAACCAATCAATAGCGTTTCCAGCCAAGCTTCTTGGGAATAATCTCATCAAGTACGTTTCATCGTAAGCCACCTCCATGCAATGTACTTGGAATTCCCTGATGTGATCTTCAGGGTTACCCGTTCCGCGATATTTGTCAAATTTAGGGATCTCAAACCCTTTTGGGAACGGTTTCATTTCTACACTCCTATCAAATGGATAAGGGCATAGGTTTTTTTGTGGTTTTGGTGTCCTTCCTGATTGAAGGTCAAGCACTTGTTGTGACAGAAATTTTATTTGTGTGGTGACATCCAATTGTGGATCAGGAGGTGGAATGAAGGTGTTCTGGGGGGGTGGAGTGGGTGTTTGAATGGGTGGAATGTTTGCTTGTTGTGCCATGTATGCTTTCAACAACGCTTGTTGTTGATCTTGTTGTTGTTGTGCTAATAGAGCTTGTTGTTGTGCTTGATGTTGTTGGTCCAACAATGCTTGTTGTTGGTCAACTAGGGCTTGTTGTGCTGCTTCTTGTTGCTCTTGGTATTGCTCTAACACTTGCTGATATGCGAGTTGTTGGGCTGCTTGTTGTTGTGCAAAGTACTGTGCTTGTGCTTGCACTCGTGCTTGGGCATCTTGGGCATCTTTTGCAGCTTGAACAGCTTGTGCAGCTTGTGCGACTTGAGCAGCTTGTGCCGCTTGTGTAGCTTGTGCAACTTGTGCAGCTTGAGCAGCTTGTGTGGCTTGTGCAGCTTGTGCAGCTTGAGTAGCTCGTTGTTGTTGTTGCAACAAAGCTTGGGCTTGTGCCGCTTGTTGTGCTTGTTGTTGTTGCAGTGATGTTTGAGCTTGATTTTGCCGTGAAGCTTGAGAAGTGTGCGTGGATATAGGTGCTTGCTGAATTGTTTGATATTGTTGGAGCAATTGTTGGTATGCTTTGAATGCAGCATTGTAATGGCTTACTTGGCTTGGTCGCAATGGTGGTGGTGGTGGGATCAGAATTGTGTTGGATGGAGTGGTGGGAGTTTGAGATGCGCTTAGAGAGATGGTGGTGGTGGGAGGTTGCGATGTAAGGGGTGTGATGGGGGTAGTGGAAGGAGGTGGAGTGGAATGGAAGGGAGGAATGGACTAGGAATGGAAGGAAGGAGACCATGGATTAGGAATGGATGGATGGAATGGAAGAGGGAGGAATGGATGGAATGGATGGATGGAAGGACAGGGGAAAGGTGGAATGGGGATCCCTGAAACCAAAATGGAGGAATGGAAGGGTGGTAAAATGAAGAGACACAAAACCCAGTCTCTATTTCAGATGAGCTTGCTTGTACCAAAGGTCTAGACACTTGCATGTCAAGGGAAAATGATGAGGTGGTATGGTAAGGAACCTCAGATGTATCGATAAATCCAAGTGGGTTGTAAAGTGGATTTTGATGCGTGTTGAAGAGGGTATCATCCTCATTGATAGTAGGTTCTATGGTGGTAATGGAAGTGGTTGATTGTGGAAGGGTGTTTTGGTCATTTGGTACAAGAAGCTCATCCTCAATAGTGTTGAGAATTGATGGATTTATTTTAGCCATTGCGCGAAGAAACTTTTGTAGTTTTGGTTGTTTGAGCATCTCAAGAACTTCTTCCTCACTTAGTTTTGTTGGTGTGATGTCTTCCACCAAGACCTCTTTTTGTGGATCGTGTGTAGTGATAGTGAGGTCTGGAAGTGGTGTGTTTTGGATTTCTGGCATGTTTTGGCTTAGATCACTTGTGGTTGATGTTTCTTGATTTAACTCCATGTTCCTCTTGTGTTGTGATCTTGTTTGAACCATAAAAGAGCAAACTAGGATGTGTAAAAGATCAAAGATGTGAAGATGAAAGGTGTATGATATATGGGTGAGAATGGAAGTTTTGAATTTGTATTGAAAATCTTGATGTGATGCTAGGTACTTTGGGTTTGCCTTGATTGATGTTTGTTTGATGTTTAGACTTTGAATTCTGTCTTTTGAATGTTGATGTTTGAGCAAGAGATATCCCCAAGATGTTTGGATGATGATCTAAAAAAGATAACTAATGCTCATAAAGGATAATTTGATTTAGGAGTGAGAATAGGATGTGTCTACTCACAAGTTAACCAAAAGATAATCCAAATTAGTGATGGGCGAAGGATGCATCTATCCACCATTAATTGGAACAAAGTGATAATTCAACTAAGCATGTGCAAAAGGATTCATTCACACACACTTGAGTTGAACAAGTTTGATGTTTGATGTTTGAAGAATTCAAAGTCTCATGTTTGAAAAGTTTTGATGTCTACCAAAGGAGCCTAGCATAGTTGTATCAAGATTTTCTCAAAATGTTGGTGAGATGTTTATGGTTGTTGATATTTTTGATGGATGAATGTTTGTTTTGATCTTAGAATGACCCTAGTTCAGACTTTTGTTTAACAAGACCAAGGTATTGAAGAACACGTTATGCCCTAAGCAAGGTATCCAATCCCTTGAAACAATCTTGGATTTTGTGTGTAGTAAAATGAATATAAAGTGGGGTTGTCTCTTGAAGCATGTCGATAGAAATTAGCCAACAACTTTTCTCTAAAATCATATAACCTTTTGACAAATTTAAGTGTTGTTGCCTTCCCTTGGGATTATGTCCTTAGAGGTTTCTCATCACTTGAATTTATATCGTCATTTGCTCTAACTAGGGTTAACCTAGGAAATCCCTTTGCCTCAATTTCTTGGAACTCCCACACAACACTTTGTGAGAAGAAAAGGAATTTTGACATAGGACATCTTTAGTTTGAAACATAATCAAGAAAGTGTATTTGGTAAAAAGAAGTCATTAAAAGCAAAGATAAGCAATTGAGCCCCACACATGTCTTTTCAATGATTTCTCACAAGATCAAGATACAAAAACCCAAGAAAAGGAAACTTAGCCCAAAGCAACATCAACAAAAACTCAAAAGGTTATATGATTTTAGAGAAAATTTGTTGGCTAATTTCTATCGACATGCTTCAAGAGACAACCCCACTTTATATTCATTTTACTACACACAAAATCAATGATTGTTTCAAGGGATTGGATACCTTGCTTAGGGCATAACACGTTCTTCAATACCTTGGTCTTGTTAAACAAAAGTCTAAACTAGGGTCATTCTAAGATCAAAACAAACATTCATCCATCAAAAACATCAACAACCATAAACATATCACCAACATTTTGAGAAAATCTTGATACAACTATGCTAGGCTCCTTTGGTAGACATCAAAACTTTTCAAACATGAGACTTTGAATTCTTCAAACATCAACATCAAACTTGTTCAAATCAAGTGTGTGTGAATGAATCCTTTTGCACACGCTTAGTTAGAGCAAATGACGATATAAATTCAAGTGATGAGAAACCTCTAAGGACATAATCCCAAGGGAAGGCAACAACACTTAAATTTGTCAAAAGGTATTTGCTCTATCAAAAGGGGTTTGAAATTTGCATGATCATGTTTAAGTGTTTGTTTTTCCAATGTTTACGAACAAGCATGTGTTTTGTAACCCAAAAGCATGTACAATCCTATGGATGTGTAAGACAATGTTTGTTGAGTCCCCACTTGGACAAGTCCAGCTACGCCTACTTTTAGCGGATGGTTAGATGCTTGACCCCACTGGCTCCCATCCATGGCACTCACTTATACGGGGCAGCCAAGCACCAACACCCATGAAACTCCCATGGCATGCTTTCCATCTCTACTAAAAGCCGTAAAATTGTGGGCGGCTTCGTAATCCACCGCTCTTGCAGTAACCAACAAACAGATTAAGGATTTTGGCAAATTCCTAGCACATGGGTTCTAGTAAGGACTTTTCTGCTCGTAGAGTTGACCTAACGTGGCAAGAGTCCCTTTTCGGATCTATCTTGTTTGAAGTCAACCAAGGTGGATATTATGCTTCCAATATCTGATCACCCCGTCCTATTACTTTTTCCTACAAGGCGGGTTCTAAGATAAAACAAAAGCTAATGAAGAAACAATATTCAGACCGATCAATCCTGTGGTGGCAACAAGGAGAGAGAATAACAACAAGTCCCCAATCACACTGCGACAATAGTTTGTTCAATTTAAGCCCAAATCGGGCGTGGAGGTGATTGCTTTATCTCAACCCAAAGTCATGGAAAAGACCTTTTGATTCTCAAGATCGCTATAAAGTGCGAGAGAAGCGCATACGTCCTTTTCCAATGGCTTTAGTCTAAGTAAGCCCTGACAAACAAACAAAACTACACTTGTTCTTTTTAAACCCTCAAATGCAATGATGATTTTGTTTTAAAGCACCAAATGAAGTGTGAGAAATTGCCTTGTTCAATTGTTAATCCAATAAACCAAATCTAGTAAGTTGTGATCCTAAAGTTCATTTTAGCCTTTGCAAGAAATGAAAAAGGTTCCTTTTAAGCCCAATTGAAAACTAGTGTCCTAAGAAGGAGAAGGATGACAAATTCTTTGAAGAAGTGTTAAACAAACTCTTAAGTGTTAAAAAACACTTTGATTAGATAAAATATCATCTCCATGCTCCTCTTTCTTTCGATTTCAATTTCCAACCTACAAAAGTGATCAAAATGTTAGATGAGATCAAAAGAAACAAAATGATATAGGGGTTAGATAAACCATTTACCAAAACACCCTAAAACTTAGCCAAGTTATCATGTGTTTACTTTAAATGTAAATTTAAAAATTTTAACTAATTTAAAGTTAAGAAACACCTACACCATTGGATAGCTTGTGAAATTCTACCCTATTTTAAAAAAAAAAGCATCAAAAAAGACCTACGTATGACCAAGATATGGTCATTTTAAAATTGAATCTAAAAACACTAAAATAGTGATCATATGCGGGTTAATGAATAGTGCTGTCAAAAAACAGCGAAATTTTATTAAAAAACGTGTTGGATTTGAGGTGTATGCCCTCCTTCTAGCGCCAATATGTGAACCATTTGAATCTATACCTTGCACAAACACAATAAACATGCAAACAATTAGATCAAACACAAGATTAGAAACCAATGATTCCTCAAGAAATCCATTTGAAATTTGCAAAAGATGAGAAATGAAAATGAAGAACACAAATGAAACAATTAAATCATATCTAATGCAAGCAAACTCTTGATCTCTTGAGGGAGTTGGTGCAAATAGGTGTGTGGAGATTTGCCCTTTCCCAACTCCTTGAATGCAAATGTTGATTGAAGATGATTGATCCACTTGATGAAGACTTTGAATGTATGCTCCAAGCTTAAAATCTGCAAAAAAAAACCTAGCTATGATTCAAGGAGATGGATGAGAATTGCTAAGTATTTTAGCATAGTAACTTTGCTTGAAATGTGGATGATAAAATGAATGGTGAAGCATTGTATTTATAGAATGATAAGTTGAAGAGATGTCCAAATTTGATCAATGTGGGACAAAGATTCAACCAATGATATAATGCCACTTGTCAACATGTGAATCTACCTTCCCAACAACCATCCTGTCCCCAAGTGGGACACATGTAAGAGACAATGTAAGAGCTTTAAATGCTTTGTTGGATGGACAAGTCCTTTTGGGGGGAGATTTCAAATTTGAGGAATATTCCCACTTAGATGCCTTTTTTGAATGAAAATAGGGAATTATTAAATCAAATAAATGATTTAATTGTGCAAGTTGCAAAATCTAGAGGATTTGAGTGATTAGGATTAAATTAATCAGGATTTGATTAATTTAAGGGGATATTTAGTTGATTTGACAATTTGATTTAGATTTTTGGATTAATTTAAATCAAAAAGAGAGGAATATGATAAGAGGCTAATTAAATAAAGATTTTGATTTATTTAATTAAAAGGGATGGTACTAGATTAAATTAAATAAGGTTTTAATTTATTTAATTTAACAGATAGACTTTAGAGATTTAATCAAATAAATTGATTATTTAATTAAATAGGGATAATTAGATCGATGAATTGATTTAATTAACAAGGGAAAGTGACTTAATTAGACAAAATAATTTATTTAATTAAGAGACGAATATTGATGAATTTAATCAGATAGGGGAATTTGATTAAACAGTTAGACCGAGGGATGATTTAGGAAGAAACGATGTTAGTAGATCAAAGTTAGATGCGCAATGTCAACTTGTACATTTTGCATGTTCACTGAGAAAGTGCAAATATCAAGGTTGATGAAACAATGAAGAATTCAATTGATATTGATGGATATGTACCTGATGAACTTGATTGTGTAAGAATTGAATAAATTGTGGAAGAACAGGAAAGCCCAATAAGAAAGAAAAGTAGAATGAAGAAAATGAAAGAGAAGAAGAAGCTCTGATGGTGTCCCCTAAGACACCTAGATATGTGTAGAAGAATCATTCAAAAATTCAGATCATTGGAGATAAGACAAAAGGAGTATTGACAAAAAGTAGAGTTGTTGTTGAACTAAATCTATGTTTATTTTTTGAGATTGAACCAAAGACTATAAGTGAAGCATGTAAAGATGAACATTGGATGGAAGCTATGAAAGAACTTATGAAAATTGAGAAGAATCAAACTTGGGAATTGGTCCCAAGGCTGGTAGATAAAAACATTAATGGAACACAGTGGGTATTCAGAAATAAGTTAAATGAGAATGGAGAAGTGGTTAGAAACAAAGCAAGGCTTGTGTGTAAAGGCTACTCACAAGTAGAAGGCATATATTTTTAGGGGACTTTTGCTCTGGTGGAAAGAATGGAAGCTATAATGATGTTCTTAGCAGTTTTTTCTCATAAAGATTTCAAGGTCTATTAGATGGATGTCAAGTCTGCATTTTTAAATGGTGAACTAGAAGAAGAGGTCTACATGGAACAACCGAAAGGATTTCAGTTGTCAAATCAACCAAGTATGTTGTGTAGATTGAAGAAAGATTTTTATGTATTGAAGCAAGATCCAAGAGCTTGGTATGCAAGGTTAGACAGGTATTTGATTCAATAAGGTTTCAATAAAGGTACGACATATAGTAATTTGTACTTTAAAATTTAAAATGACAAAATCTTGATTGTAGTTGTGTATGTTGATAACATTATTTTTGGAGGAAATGAAACTATGTGTAAGTTGTTTGTGGAAGAGATGCGGAAAGAATTTGAAGGTGTGTATGTTTGGAGAGATGAATTTCTTTCTTGGTCTGCAAATTAATCAAACAAAGAAAGGAATTTTTATTTCATGATCTAAGTATGTAAAAGAGATGTTGAAGAAGTTTAGGATTTATGGTTCCAAACTAATATGCACTCCTATGGTGACTAGTTGCAAATTGGGAAAAGATGATGATTCACCTAAGGTTGATCAGAGAAAGTATAGATCTATGATTGGTGGACTATTGTATTTGACCACTACTAGACTAGATATTATGCATGTTGTCTGTCTTGTGGCTATATTTCAAGAAGATCCTAAGGAAATACATGTTGCTGCTATTAGAAGAATATTCATATATTTGAATGGCACTCTGAATTATGGGTTATGGTATCCTAGAGATATTGATTTTACACTAAGTGCTTATACAGATGTAGATTGGGCTAGATGTGTAGATGAAAAAAAGAGTACAAGTGGTGGTGCATTCTTTCTTGGTTGCAAATTGGTCGCATGGTTGAGAAAAATTCAAGATTCAGTTTCATTTTCTACTGTTGAAGCTAAGTATATTTTTGTTGCATCTTGTTGTATACAAGTTCTATGGATGAAACATACATTGAAAGATATCATAGTGGTGTATGATGATCCTATTTCCCTCTTTTGTGATAACACAAGTGTAATTAACATTTCAAGGAATCTTTTGATGCACTCAAGGATGAAGCATATATCTATCAGGTATCATTTCTTGAGAGAGAAGATCATGGAGAATGAAGTAAAGCTTGAGTATACCTCTATGAAGGATCAAATTGTTGATATATTTATGAAGGCTCTTCCTAAAGATACTTTTGAGTATCTCCAAGAGAAGTCATGGGTCATTTCCCCTCCTTTCTTGAACTAGATGCATATGGAAATGCATTGAAGTATGATGGATCTATGGATCTATCCTTCTTCTAGACTAATGTTTGGCAGCTACCTCTCAGGGGGAGCAGGTAGTGTCATGTGGTGTCATTGTATGAGTATTTTGTTTTCTATGTCAAAGGGGAAATCAATGTAAAATATCTTTTGTCTTTGCCATTGATGTCAAAGGGGGAGAGGAAGAATTTGAAAAAGAAAAGAGGAAGAATGTGAAAAATATTGTCTACTAAGTGGGAGAAATAGAAAGAAAAACCTTGAGAAGTGTATTTAGAGCTAGTATGTTGTCTTTGATGGTTTCTCACATCATGTGTTTCCATCAATGAAAGAGGGGGAGATTGTTGCAAGAATGGAAAAGAATGAAGGTGTTTTCATTGATGTCAACTGGTCAATTGGTTAACAACTAGTTGTTGTTCTCATTGATGTCATGGTTTCAGGTTATTGACTGTATATGTTGAGGATATTAAAAAAAATGTATTGAAGAAAGATTGCAAGTGTTCAATGGTTGCTTCGATTTTTGCTCTGGTATTTGCTCCTATATTTGTGTGGTTCAAATATGTTGGTCATGGTTGTTGGAAGCTGGTATATCTAGATTTTTTTCTCCTAATTTATTGTATAGTGCAAGTTATGTTCACCTATTGTGAATTCTAGTTTTTTGTGTTCTAGTTGAGGTCCAGGAGAAAAGTTGTTGGTCCAAATTTCTCTTTGGTAAATTCTTATGACTTGTGGTCCTAGAGTTGAGTTTTTATGATTATACTGAAGATAATTTTGGTATCTAGAAGGTTCTTGCTTAATTTTTATATGTTTTTCCACTGGTTTGGTCGACTTTGTGTTGAACACTGTCTTCAGAATTGATGTAGCATGTTGAATCTATTTGGGTCCTCACCAAGCGAGTGTTTGGGTTTCCCTCATTCTAATTCTACCCTAGGATGTTATGGCATCAACCTAATTTGAATTTAATGTGTGATGGCTGACTTTGGATATGTTTCAAAGTTGAGGATGGTATAAATGTAGGATGAGTTTGTGGTGAAATGATGTACAAAGAGAGATAAGTGGAAATAAATAGAGCAGATCTAGATGCGAGATTGATGTGAATCAGTGAATGTGTGTGATACGAGTGTGGAAGATTAGTGTGAAGCCTAAAGGCTAATTTTCCAAATCCAGTGAGTTGAAGGCGTTCTCTATTATTCATGCGTGTCTACAAGTGGTTGAGAAAATTGTGGTGGATTTATCTATTGCATTGATATTTTCTTCTCTCTATAACATATCTTTTCTATCTTCTTTGTATCTCTATAGCAGTGAACCCTCTAGGTTGTTAGCCCTATTGGATAATGAGTCTTGATCCAAACAATGAGTTCCTGTTTTGGCAGTGAGCCTTGTTTCTCAGGCAATGAGCCTTTGTAATCGGTTTTGATATTCTCTATAGTGTGATTTAATCCTCACCGTGGTTTTTCCCTTATTGGATTTTTCGTGTAAATCTGGTGTTTTTGTGTTTGTGTGATGATTTTTTTAGATTCTACACTTTCACTTAATGTTTATTCATTTAAGTAGTATTAAGGATTAGTTTCAGTGAATTATTTAAATGTTTTAATTTTTTGACAATTGATTCACCACCCCTCTTAGTTGTCATATCCAGCATAATTTTCAATAAATTAAGGATACAATTCAACATCTAGATTTGAAAGAGAGAATTCATTCAATTTTACAAGAGGAAAGTTTATGATCAAGGGATTTCAAGAGAAAAATTATCAATGATTTATTACAAAAATCAAGATCTCAATCATCATGTCAAAGTCTTAAGCATCATGCATATTTTTGGAGCTAACATTGTGATGTAGGTTTCAAAGATCAAGTCAAGCATTCAAAGTCATATCTCAAGCATCAAATCCACATCCATTGAATCCATTTCATGCAAGATCAAGATCAATATTGCATATTTGCAAATTTTTATTCAAGGGTTTGGTGAGTTGCAACATTGCATTATTCATTCATCATTCCTTCATATTTCATTATTTAAATTCAAGGTTTAATTACCCAAATGGGGTTTTACCAAGGAAAACCCCCATTCACCAAAAATAAACATGTTTTCTATCTTGTGTTTGTGTTGTAGATCTTAGGTTGAAGAAGGACTGAAGACCTTTTGAAGAGAAAGATTGGAAAACTTGTGAAAGTTGTCATCAAGTCATGAAAACTCACCTACAGATCTAATTTCCAATTTTCCAACATTGAAACTTAGATCAAACAAAATCTATAGATTGACATTTAGAAGAAGTTTCTTGAAATCCCTAACAAAACACCCATTCTCCCATGGGAAAATGAGTCCCATATAGCCCCTAAAACTACCTTTTGGTGACTAGTACATAGTTTCTAACTCTTCTAATATATGCAAAAAGTTTGTTGTTTCCGTTAGTATTGACCTTTAAATTGTTGTTTCAAGTTTGAATGAGCATAATTGAGTAGATTTTCTATTTTTAGTTTTTCTCCCAAAGTGTTGTTCAGGTTGATACCCTCATCCTCTAGCATAATGAAATTAGTAGATTCCTTCATTGATTTGACTCACCTAAGGGTTATATTTCAATTCTTTTTGTGGGTCTCATTTCCTAATGAAATAGTGAGAAATAGGTCCATCATACCCCCAAAACAAAAAAATCACAAAACCCTATATTTCCCATCATTTCAGTACTCATTATCTTTTAAATCAATATAATCAAGTGTTATGCTTGGTTCTCATATCACATTTGATGTTATGGGCACTGTTTGAATTGTTAGTTTATATTCAAGGGATAGAGTAATTTTTTTTTCAGTTCATTCATCAAAGATTGTGGTGTTACAGTGTGGATTTTTAAGTAATGTAATGCCATTTTTCATTAATTGGTTTCTTACTACAAGGCAATAAGGTTATTAGAAGTCAAAGGTTGGTCTATTGTAGGATTTTTACTTTATTTCTAGACTTTTTGTGGATAAGGTATTGGTCAAGGAGACTCACAAAGTTGGGAGATAAGGAAAAATCAATCATCAAATCAAATCAAAACCATTTACTTTTCTGTATTTTTACTTTTTCATGTCCATTACCACACTACAAAGAATCACAGACATAATAGAGGGTTGCAAAGATGATTTATCCCATCAGGTTACCTTCTACCATATTAGTGTGAAGAATCTATTATCAAAGGAATTATTGCATGTTGTTATGTTTACATGATGTTATAGGGTAAACCACCTTAGTTTCACAGTGCCTAAAGTGTAGAAAAGAGAGTTCACTTGTAAATCTATCTCATGTTTGTTGGCCACTGACCTAGGGTTTCTAATCATAATAAGTAGTTAATCTTTAGGAAAACCTAGACAATAAGTTGGAAACACCAACAACCTACACACAACACCAAGAAGAGGAACATGCCTTACAGATTCTTAAACTAGTCTTAAACCATATTCACACCTTTAATCTTCAATGAACAACATTTGCATGCTTCACAAATTCAAATTAGGTCAGCCACAAGCAAGAAAACATGAAGCTTGTAGCATGCCAGCCTTCACAACATTGGCAGTACACATGAATGATAAAAAAATTATTGCACAAGTCTCCTAGATGAGTTAGAATGACCCATAAAATGCCTTCTAACACTCCATAGGCTCTTCCCACACTTGAACTTGTGGTGTACATCACCAACATACCTTAGTTGGCCAAGTAAAAATATAACCCAATAGAACAAACATTTTAGACCATATCTTATTTGAAGAAACTAGAAAATATGTTGGGGAGAATCAAAAAACATTAAATGATATTCAAGATCACTCTCATACATCCCTTTCACAATATTATGTAGCAAAAAGTTGGTGCAAGCCAACAAACAATGAAACCAATCATCGGACAACATAGTCCTATACTTTCTCACTTCAAATTTTCTTTGTGAAAGGATTAATGAAATGAAACTTTAGATATGACATCATCACAACACCATGACCTTAAATTCTAAACCACACAACCATATTTACAACTACGGAGAATTACAGAGCCAACCTTTGCAGCTTTGAGAATACTAACACAAAATCAACACAATCTTCAAACTATCACTCTCAAAATGCCTTTTTAGTAAGCCAAATAAATTAAAACTTGGATCATGTACATTCCTTGACACATAATGAAGCTATTTTCTAAATTTTAAGGACAAAAAATCACTGGTAGAGAAATGTAGAATATTTCTTAGAGACTTTGGCAACCAAAAAACTAGACTACAACTTTTTTTTGACAAAAATCTCTATTGACATCAATGACAACCAAAGTGCAACATCATAGACCATGAACCCAAATATAGTGAGTATTATTCATAATTAACTATATTGGTTTAATAAAGTCAAGTTATGGTGAACAGGGCATGTCACTATAGTCATAGAAGAAGTTCAATCATCATCGTTCTCATCACTATGATAAAATTAGATTAGTGAGCATTAGAAAAGGTGCATCAACATCACATGTTGGTGAAGGTAAACAATATGTACCTATACATTATACATTATATATTATGTATAAAAATAATAATCATTATACTCATTCTAATGTAAAAAATATGCTAATTCATTTAAAGAACATAAATTTATGGATATATGAATAACATGAATCTATAAAATTATAGTCCTATTGAGATTAGGGGATTTTATTAAATTACCCAATCATGTAGCCAAATCCTTATTCAATACAAAAAAAAAATTAAGAACCAAAAAAACAATGAATTTAATGTTTGGAAGAAAAAAATCAGCTATATAAGTACATTTAGATTAGCATCATTCATAGTCAAACTATAAATGTTTGATAGCGAGTTGAAAACCCAAAATCCTATAACTTGATCATTTTTCATCAAAATTTCATAAAATTTTGATTTGTGACAATCCATTTGACTCCTCTACAAGTTGACATCATATGTTTATCCAAATTATTTTTGAAATTTCCTCTTGTGAAAATAATGATAGAGACTATCAAAAGCCAAGAATATAATTAAAAAGTAAATATCCTATGGATCCAGATGCTCCTAAATCTATAAAATTGAGTAAAAGAAATGTTTCATGATTTTAAAAATCATAATATTTTTCTATCCAAAATTGTGATTTCATACTTACCAAAATCTTTAGCACTCATCCAAGAGGCTTAATCTTCATTTTATTCCTTCCAAAGAACCAAATATTCTATATACTCTTTTCCTCTAGTATTATTTACCTCTTAGAAACTAATCACCTTGTCTATATACTCAAACATCTTTTCAGCAAGTTGGTGTATCCATTCTCGTGGGTTATACAAGTTTATACTTGTATTCCTTAGTGTAATCATCTCCATTTTACAATATACAAATATTCAACATTTAAGATGGGAGATATGTCTATCTCTATTAGAAGTTCCTTTTTCATAAGCATTGGATGGAAATTTCTTCAAGACTCTACATGGGCCTATCTTCTTCCACTTAATTTATTGTATGTTCCATATCAGAACCTTTCTTTCCTCAAATGTTTCATTACCAAATCCCATACATTAAAATATCATTGTCTTCTATGCATATCCATATTCTCTATATTTGATGACATTTTTCTCCAAAACTTATTTCACTTTCCTATGTAACTCATAAATGAACTCAATAAAATCTTCTACTACAGTACTCGATCAATTCAAATACATTATACCTAAACTCATCTAATCCTCTATGGATATATACATAAATAAAAATAAAATTACTTCTTCCCACTCTCCTATTGACTAAACTATTGTAGGAAAAGTCTACTTGATCCAATACTAAGTCCCACTAATTAAGTTTTTCTGTTGGAAAATGTGCCTCAAACTTACTAACATGAAAGTTTTGAAAGAGAAAAATCGGTGAGACCCTCATAATGTCTTGCCAACTAGCAACTGTGTTCTGAAGATCAAATCGCTGAGATTTTGGAACTATCTTGTCGATGGTATTCAGCGGCAAGACATTAGGTTTCAGTGAGAGATTCCTGACTCATTCTGATGTGCCGATAGGTTGTTTTTCAGTGACCGTCGAGGAGACTCTTGGCGACAAAAGATATCGGGGAGACTGTCAGACACATTCTGATAGTGTTAGTCTTTCCAACATCTTTGTTCATAGTGGTCATCGGGAAGACTCTCAGACTCTTTTCGACAATGCCATTCTCGCCGATGGTTCTCCTCTCACTGGTGGGTATGCATTTGGTATGAGCTCTTGCCGACTGTGTTAGTATCGCCGACTATTTTTCTTTCAGTATGATCTCCTACCGATGGTTGTGGTATCATCGATAGGTATGATTTTGGTGTGAACTCTTACTGATAGCACTCATCTCACCGACAACTCTACACGATGAACATCAGTGTGACATAAAGGTTCTATAAGACTCTTAGCGACAGCAATGGTCTTGTCGATAGCTCCGCATTGGACATCGGTGAGAAGTCTTGCCGATAAAGTGAGTCTAGCCAATGGTTTTTCATTCGATATGACTCTTACCGATGGTGGTGACTCTTTCTGATAAGGACAGTCGAGCATTTTGGCATCTGGGAGACACAGTTTGGTGTCTCACCGACATGCGATTTTGTTTGAACATTTTGACCAAACGATTGTCCTACGTGGTTTGTTTTGGACCAATGAGAGAAGCAGAAGGAGAATCGTTGGCAGTTGAACTTTTGTGACCATTCCTGTGTGGAAGATCAACAAACCATGAACAATAACAATTATGCTCTGTAATGGTCGAAGATGATGAACAGTTCGATGGTGAAAGAGTTGTTCGATTGAACACGATTTAATTAGTGTGTGTGAATTCATGGTATGCTTGTGAGAGCATTGTGACGTTCTGTACAAAGTTGATCAAGAAAATTTTGTTGCTATTAACTTGACATCAAAAATTGAAGTTCGATCTCTATATGTAATTTTGTTTACTATAATACAAAGAGACTTTTCTTGGTGTGGTGGGTTTTTCTCCCATAAGGGTTTTCCCATGTAAATTTGGTGTCCAATTGTGTATGTGTTCATTTCTCTTTTCAGTTATTCTTTTCAAGTGTATCTTAATTAATTGTAATTGAAAACTTTAAAGTCATATTTTCATTCTTCCCTGAGTTTTTGGTGTTAGGAAAGTTTGTTCCGCACCTAAACTTTCCTTACAAGTGGTGTCAGAGCCTGGCCAGTTGTGTTATCCTTGTGGGTAGGTTTGGTTTTTTGTGTCAATTATATTCAGTGGGAGTCTTGTAGAAGTCTAGTAATTTGAATTACAGATTAAGATGGCAAGAACGTCAGGAAAGATTGAAATTGAGAAATTCAATGGTAGTAATTTTGAGTTGTGGAAATTCAAAATGGAAGATCTATTGGTTGATCATGATCTTTGGCTTGTTGTGTCTGGAAAGAAGCCTACAGGCATGAAGCAAGAGGATTGGGACCTCGCACATCGAAAATCAAAGGGGTTGATAAGGCTCTGTCTAGCAGACTCTATTCTTCTAAACGTTCATGAAGAAAAGACATCTTCTTTGTGGAAAAGACTAGGAACTATTTATCAGGGCAAGTCCTTGGTGAATAAGTTGTTCTTGAGGAAGAAATTGTACTCTTTGAAAATGTAGGAGGGAGTGTCTATTTTTGATCATTTGAATGCTTTCAACATGTTGATTGCTCAATTAGCATCTGTGGGTGTGAAGATTGATGAAGAAGATCGTTGTATGCTATTGTGATGTTCTTTGCCAGATTCTTGGGATCACTTGGTGATGGCTATTGGGAGTACAAAATCCACTTTTAAGATGGAAGATGTTTTTGCTTATTTGTTATCAGAAGAGATGAGAAGAAAATCTTTTGAGATGGTGAAGGCGGCTCTTGTTGTTCGAGGAAGATCAAAAAAAAAAGGCAAGAACAAGGACAAGAAGTCCAAATTGAAATCAGAAGGGAGATCAAAGTCTCCTAGTAAGAATTCCAAGGTGAAGTGTTGGAATTGTGGGCAACCTGGTCATGTCTGAAAGGATTGCAAAGGGAGAAAAAGAAGAAGAAGAAGAAGAAGAATTCTGACAATGATTCTTCTCAAAGTGATGCAGACGCTTTCATTGCAGCCTTGACTACTCAAGCATTAGATGATGTCTAGCTGATTGATTATGGAGCATCTTTCCACATGACATCTCATAGAGATTGGTTCACTAAGTATGAAAAATACGATGGTGGAAGGGTGTATTCGGCAAGTGATTTATCTCTAGAAATAGTTGGTTGTGGAAGAGTCAGAATTTAGTTCCCTGATGGAAGAGTGAAGGGAATCAATGATGTAATGCATATACTAGGTCTGACTCGAAATTTACTTTATATTAGTAAGTTGAAAGATGTTGGAGTGCAAGTCTCATTCTTTTGAACTGACTGTAAAATGACTAGAGGCTCAATAGTGCTAGCTAGGGGTGCCCGTATTGGTACTTTGTATAAGCTAGACACACTTGTTGTTCAATGCAATAGTGCCTCTGTAAAGTCACAAAAGGATGCTCGTGGAAAAAAGGAGGAAAAAGTTCTTGATAGTGCAAAATCTATGGAAGTTAAACTTCTAGCAAAAAAGACTATGCTCTAGCATCATAGCCTAGGCCACATTGGAGAAAAAAGTTTTAAAACCTTGAAAAATAAAAACCTAGTTGAGGGGCTTGATGACTGTAACCTTGAATATGAATTTTGTGAACATTGTATATATGGTAAACAATACCATGTTTTATTTTACTCCAGTCCTCATAAATCTACTGGTTTACTTGATTACATTCATTATGATGTTTTTGGTCCAGTAAATGTTCCTTCTTTGTCGGGTGATCCCACAATAGTGGTTTACAATTTTTGGCCAAACTAGACACTGAAATAATTTTTTTAAACTAAATCTTCACTTTTGAGCACCTATAGCGGCTAAACCATGAGGAATTTGAAGATGATGCAAACTAGAGTTTCATGACATTTTGTTTGTAGATTCTAAATATTATTTTTTCAAAATTTTTGGAATCATATTGCACTTCTTTTTCCATCTCCTCTAAAACTTTCAGTTTTTTCATAAAACAACATTTTTAAAAGTGGTCACCATATAATGCATAACTTTTTTCTATGACGGATAAAATTCTAATTATTTTTAATTTAGATTTGTAACTCAAATATCTAGTGCTTCCACTTGGTTATATAGTTTCTTATTAAATATTTTTTCTTTAATCAAGTTTCAAAGTCAAACCAATTACAATTCAGACCTAGCGCGACTGTATAACGCATAACTTTTTGTATGTATTAAAATCCAATTTATTTTTTGTTGATCAAGGACTCTAATATCTAGTGCACTCATATTTTTCAAAAAATTGATAATCTTAATTTTCCACATGTGTAGATCAGAGAGCTTGATTTTCGAAAAACCTACATTCACAAGAAATAAAAATAAATACCAATAATCAAATTAAATTAAATTAAAATTCTTTTGGAGGCTTATAATAAGGACTACATACTTAAAAAATAAAAAAATAAATGAATTCATTTGATCCCCAAAAGATAAATCAAAAGTGGTTTTATCGACATTTTGTTAGTAAAGGAGACTCACATTATAGAGTATGGTTTAAAACTAGTGGGGTTCTATCAAGGGGTGGTCACAAAGATTGGTTTGATCAAACCCTATTCAATTGGAATCCTTTAAATGGAACTTTTCGAGGCTTAAATCATTATATTTTATAAAACTATGTGATTTCAACAAAATAAGGATCTCTAGAAATTAATAAAGCCACTATTGTGGCAGCAAATAAGATATTATGTGTCGTTTATTGATGATTATTCAAGAAGAACATTTGTATATTTTCTGAGAAGTAAATCAGAAGTGTTCAGTCAGTCTAAGGAATTTAAAAACCTTGTTGAAAATCAGACTGGTAGAAAAATTAAATGTTTCAGTACTGACAATGGCAATGAGTTTTGTTCAGATGAATTTGAAAGGAGTCTTGTAAAGATGTGGAATTAAAAGACATAAAAACTACACCCTACACTCTGTGAAAATAGAGTTGCTGAAAAGGTTCAATAGAATGATGATGGAAAAGAGCCTGAGAAGTATGCTAGAAGTAGTGCTAGCTTGGAGGAGAAGTTCTGGGCTGAGGTAGTTGTAATAGCATGTTACTTAATAAACCATTCTCCTAATTCCACTCTTGTTGAGAAAACACCTTTGGAAGCATAGTTTGGAAAGAAGCCCTCTCTAAGACATATTTGTGTCTTTGGCTGTGAGGCATATGCATATGTGTCAAATGAAAAAAGATCTAAATTGGAAAACAAGGTTGCTAAATGTATTTTTATTGTGGCTATAGTCTTTGGCATAAAGGATACAAGCTTTGGAATCTGATACAAAGAAAGTTTTGTACAACAAAAGTGTTATTTTTCATGAGCTAAAACCTTCTACTTTGGATTTGTAGTCAAAGAAAAAATCAGAAAATAAAAAGGATGTAGTTGAAATTCCTCTGACACCAAATAAAGAGGAATTGAAAAGTCAAAATGTACCTGAAACTAAGGAGAGCTCAAGTAGTTCTGAGAGATCTGATGAAGAAGAACAACCTCATCCTCAACAAGTGAAGAGGTCAATTCGTGAAAGAAAGCAACCTGATAGGTATGGGTTTTCTTTGATAGATTCTACTTGTGCCTATACTTTAATTTCTAGCACTGATGAGCCCAGGACTGTGAAAGATGCATTTAGAATGTCTGATTCAAACTCTTGGTTGGAAGCCATGAATGAAGAAATGACATCATTAGAAAGAATGACACTTGGAGTTTGGTGCCCTTGCCTGAAAGTAAAAAAGTTGTTGGCTGCAAATGGGTATTTAAAAAGAAAAATGGAATTAGATGGCGGTGTGGAAAGAAGTATAAGGTGAAGGTTGGTTGAAGGGGTATTCCAGGTAGGAATTGATTATGGAGAATTTTTTTTTCACCGTAGCTAAAATTTTACGATGTCTAACATATTTCTTTGTCACTTACGCTAACATATGACTTAGAGGAATTGAATGAATGGATGTAGAACAACATTTCTTCATGGTGACCTTGAAGAAGAGATTTATATGTCCCAACTTTGAGCACTTTGTGGGGAAAAGGTAAAAAGAAAATCTGGTTTACCAAAATTGTAAAATCTCTGTATGGATTAAAACAATCCTCTAGAATGTGGTACCAGAAGTTTGACACTTTGTTTTGTCATTGGGGTTTGTAAGATCAAAATATGATCACCGTGTGTACTTCAAAGTTGAAAATGATCGTGTTCTTATTATTTCTCTCTATGTTGATGATATGTTGTTCATAGGCAATAATAAGTTAATGATTTTTGATCTAAAATATCAGTTGTCTGCAAAGTTCGAAATGAAAGATCTTGGTGCAACCCAATTATATTACAGGAATAAAACCAGCAAGGATAGAAAAGTAAAACTTTAACCTTGATTAAGTATATTAGTACTGATGCAGAAGAGATTTTGTATGATTGATTGCAGCGACTAGTTGTTCCATTTTGCAGGGAACAAAGCTATCCTATTGAAAAGCTACATCAAAATCTCTATTGAGATGAAGGACATGGCCGAGATGCCTTATGTAGTGCGGTTGGAGTTTAATGTATGTAATAGTCTATACAAGGCCGCCATTGCCCAAGAAGTGAAGTACTAAGAGTCATTTTATGGAAAATATTGGAAAGATGCATTGGGATCTTTGTGAAAAAAGTGTTTAGATATTTGAAGGGAACTTTAGAATATTCTTTATGTTACCATGGCTTAGTTTAGTTTGAATCCTGAGGAGGACTCTTAGCACTTGAGGGTATGTAAAGGATTGATTGGGCGGGGGACAGTGATGGCATAAGATCCACCGATGGATATATTTTCATGATGAATGAGTGAATTAGGTTAGATGGATGGAAGTAAGCAATAAGCTATAGTCGCTTTGTCCACTATAGAGGCAGAATATATGGCAGCTACACATTCATGTAAAGAAGCAATCTGGTTAAAACATTTGTGTTCTAACATTGGGTTTGATGCAGGGAAAATTACAATTTACTGTGACAGTCAGAGTGCTATTTGTTTGGCAAAAAATTCCTACTTTCCATGCCAGGACGAAACATATTGATGTGTAGTATCATTTTGTATGAGATATGGTGGAGGATGGAAAGGTCTCTTTAGAAAAAGTGGATACTCTAGAAAATTTTGTAGATGCATTGACGAAACCAATGAGCACAGACAAGTACAGGTGGTGTGCCAATTCGATGGGCCTTGGTGCCCATGGATTTCAGTAATCTTGTTGTGCTCTAGAGGTTTCAGTAAGATCTTTGCCAAGTGGGAGCTTGTTGGAAAATGTGCCTCAAACTTACTGACATGAAACTCCTGAAAGAGAAAAATCAGTGAGACCCTCAAAATGTCTTGCCGACTAGTAGCTATGTTCTGAAGATCAAATTGGTGAGACTTTGGAATTGTCTTGCCAATGGTAGTCATCGACAAGACATGGGGTTTCGGTGAGAGATTCTTGACTCATTATGATGTGCTGACAGGTTGTTTTTCAGTGACCGTCGAGGAGACTCTTGGCGACAGAAGATATCGGGGAGACTGTCAGA
Source organism: Sequoia sempervirens (assembly GCA_007258455.2). Taxonomy (NCBI): domain Eukaryota; kingdom Viridiplantae; phylum Streptophyta; class Pinopsida; order Cupressales; family Cupressaceae; genus Sequoia; species Sequoia sempervirens. The sequence goes on along the minus strand of VDFB02386565.1, from coordinate 216,313 downwards.
CACATTTCGATAGTGTTAGTCTTGTCGATAGCTTTGTTCATACTAGTCATCAGGAAGACTCTCAAACTCTTTCTGATAGCACCAGTCTCGCCGATGGTTCTCTCACCGATGCGTATGCATTTGGTATGAGCTCTTGCCAACTGTGTTGGTCTCACCGACTGTTTTTCTTTCGGTATGATCTCCTGTCAATGGTTGTGATCTCACCGATAGGTATGATTTTGATGTGAACTCTTTCTGATAGCACTCATCTCGCTGACAACTTTGCACGATGAACATCGGTGTGACATAAAGGTTCTATAAGACTCTTAGCGACCGCGATGGTCTTGCCAATAGTTCTGTAATGGACATCAATGATAAGTCTTTCCGATAAAGTGAGTCTAGTCGATGGTTTTGCATTCGATATGACTCTTGCCGATGGTGGTGACTCTTGCCGATAAGGACAGTCGGGCATTTTGGCATTAGGGAGACATAGTCTAGTGTCTCACCAACATGTGATTCTATTTGAATGTTTTGACCGAACAATTGTCTTATGTGGTCTGTTTTGGACCAATGAGAGAAGCAGAAGGAGAACCGTTGGCATTTGAACTATTGTGACTGTTCTTGTGCAGAATATCAACAGACCATAAACAATAACGATTATGCTTTGTAATGGTTGAAGATGATGAACAGTTCGGTGGCAAAAGAGTTGTTCGATTGAACACAATTTGATCAGTGTGTGTGAATTCATGGTATTCTTGTGAGAGCATTGTGATGTTCTATACAAGGTTGATCAAGGAAATGTTCTTGTTGTTAACTTGACATTAGAAAGTGAAGTTCGATCTCTGTATGTAATTTTTTTTATTGTAATACAAAGAGACTTTTCTTGGTGTGGTGGGTTTTTCTCCTGTAAAGTTTTTCCCACATAAATCTGGTGTCCAATTGTGTATGTGTTCATTTCTCTTTTTTGTTATTCTTTTCAAGTGTATCTTAATGAGCTATAATTGAAAAATTTAAAGTCGTATATGTATTCTTCCCTGAGTTTTTTGCGTTAGGAGAGTTTGTTCCGCACCTAAAATTTCCTTACATTTTCTCCTACTAAATATATCAATAAGTTTCCTAATCTTCAATTCAAAACCTTTTTTTGACCATTTTTCTATGGATGGTAGGTTAAACTAAAACCTAGTTTTGTTCAAAGCATTTTCCATGAGGTGCACCAAAAATAACCTACAATATATCTCTACTAGAAAATATACTTTTATTTAGGCCATGTAACCTAAATATCTCCTTGAAAAATAATGTGCCTATGTGGGGAGTGATCACTACTCTTCTAGCATGTGATGAAATGTACCATTTTGGAAAGCCTATATATTCACAATAAAAAATATTCATCACCTCTTTGCATTCAAGTTAGACCTGATAGAAAATTAATACTAATGTTTTAGCATGGCCTCTTTGGTATTGGTAGAGGCTAATACAATAATGTGTTTTATCTATTTCCTTTAGCATGCTAGAAAATTATGCACCATTGCACCATCTTCTTCACATTCAAACCCATGCCTAGAAAATAATAACTCTCATTCAACAATGTTATTGTCTTGTCCAAAATATATGTCAACTTATACCTCAACTATAATTTTCCCTTATCAAAATTTCCCTCAGTGATCCTTGAGGTATGCACAACTTATTTCCTTTGAATAATAATCCTTATTGGATGAAATATTTGAACCAAGGAGTCCTATTTGTTTCTTTTAGACTTTTATGAAAAATTGAATTCATCTCTAAAATCATCATCTTCTTCATAAAATTCTCTCATAGAATCAAATCCCATAATATAAATACATGTTTATTCAATAGAAAAAATATTCTACTTAATGCATCGACTACTTGATTAGACTATATCTAATCCTATGCTTCAAAAAAAATGAATAACTTTGTATCTTGAAGTCAAATAATTTCATGTTTCTCTAGTTTAAATTACCTTGGATATTTATAAAATATATGGAGTGATGATTTGTGTAGAAAAAATATTCTTTCGTATAAAATAATGTCCCCACCTATTCAATGCTTACACAATGGCATAGAACTCTTAATCATAAATTGAACATTTTATTTTGGATTCATTCAAATTCTCATTGAAATATGATATGGGTTCACCCACTTGACTTATCACACCTCAAATGGTTGTTCCACTCTCATCACAATAAACTTGTTTTTCTTCAAAACTTTGAAGTGATAATATGAATTGTGCAGACACCTTCTCCTTCAATAGTAGAAAAATCCTCTATTGTAGCATTCCAAAAAATATCTCCAACTCCCTTTAATTTTCTCCATGATTGGAACACAAATTCTTCCATTTTTTTATGAAATTCCTATAGAATCCTAGTAAGCCATGAAAATATTTGGGCTTCAAACATACTTTTTGGTGAATAGCAATAAATAGTAGCCTTAACCTTCTTTGGGTCCATTTTCATACTCTCATTTGAAACCAAAAATCCTAGATACACTAGTTCCTTCTTTATGAAACTAAATTTCTTTAAATCCACGAGTAGCTTCTCTTCCTTCAATATTAGAAAAATTTCCCTAATATGTGAGATTTTTTCTTTTGTTTTACTAAAAATCAAAATAACATCTACATATATAATTACAAATATTTCAAGAAAATATTTTAGTACCTCATTCATAATGTAAGAGGATAACACAATACCCCCTTTTCCATACAACTACTCTCAACAAAATAAAATGCATTGGAAATGTAACAAATCGGATTTAAAAATCTGCAACATGAACACTAGTTTGTTAATTCAAAACTGCCTGCAACAACTACAAAATATTCTCCAAAATGATTTTACCAACATTACAGCCTCTTGGGCTGATAAAATTAGTCTCAAAATTGATATTCAAACCAATAATAAAACTTCACCAATTTGATTTATACATCATAAAATAGAATTGATCTAAACACACAATTTATGCATGCAAAATTATACAAATTTAAAATAATATTACAAAAAAATAGGCCAAATCTATTGGATTCTCATTATAGAATCCCAGTATGATTTAGGTCTAATCTTAGACCTGCAACAATTGTGTATTACAACAACATATGGCTTCCACAATCCTTCCTCAAACTCTCCTATCTTCATCCCCCCAAAACCTCATCCTATAGCTTCAAAATCAATCTTCAACTAAATCAATATTCAAACATGATCTCAAAGTACCTCTTTGTTGTTGTATTCACCTTGAACTCACACCTGCAACAAAAATTCTACCAAAATATAGTCTTCAAATCTGAAAACTATCTCCTTTCATCCAACCCCCATTCTTCATCTCCTCCCCTTTTAGTCTCCCAAAAAATGAATGATTTTCCACCTTTTGTTGCTTCTTTCAATGCATTTTTCACACCCAAAAGTGTAACTCCAAAGATTTCATGACCCCCAACCTGAAAAAGAGCCTCCAAAGAACATTAAATAAAATAATAAAAACAACATTTGCATGCTCATCCACTCCTTAAGGAATAATGCTAAGTTTGGACTCCATCTTGACTCCATTCCACCTGAATAGGGTCAAAATTAGAAATTCCATAACCATCACAACTTGGGCACCCATTTTGGAGATGTTACCATAAATGAAAGATTCTCTATGTCATAAAATGTAGTCCCCACCAAATTCCACACCAAGGAAGGAATATTTCATGGATTTTTCTTTGAAGTGCCACTAAAATGAGCCTGAAATACGATAAAGTTGAATCATAAGGTCCTGGCCAAATATTTATTAAATATTTCATACCTTATTAAAAATATTTATTCACCTATAATATTTGAATACCAAACTAAATAAAAAAATAAAATAAAATATTGTTGGTTGATGCAAGATTTTCAGTCAACTATGGATGCTCCTACATCAAACACCTAAGGTAGAAAGAAATTTTGAGCTTGGTCTCACAAAATGGAGTTGAATGGTAGAACCATCCTTTTAGGTTGTAACAACCCTCAGCAAACTCCATTACTAAAACTGGTACCTTTGATTTTTTCTTCTTTCTCCTCTTCCAACATCTAGTCGGAACAAGTATCGTTCTCCTTTGACAGTTCTTCTTTGCACTCAAAATTTTCAATGTAGAATCAACTCCACCATAAACCAACCACCTCCACCAAATTAAACTCACAATATCTTCCAATCTTGTGGGATTCAAACCACCATATTCTAACCGCCTCCTCCAAAATGCACCTACACTAAACTTTGCAATACCAAACATATATTTTGCCTTCCATACTTCACTAGCAATCTCTAATTGAACCATCTCATTTGAATTCACTAAATCATCCAACTTATCATGAAAATAATTAAAAATAAAAGGTCTTACCTCCTCACTACTTTTTGCAATAGCATTCTCAACCTCATCAAAGCATTCATCAAAATCTGATTTCACCTCATTACCTTCTGCTACAACTTTTGCTCTACCTACAATCAATGCATTCCACTCTACCTCTACTTCTGCAATCTTCATCAATAAAATATATCTCTTTGTTTCTTCTATTTCCTCCAAAGGACTCTCTTCTATTGTAACTTCATTGTACTCACATGCATTTTTATAATAACATTCAAAAAGATTAAACTTTTCATCAACTACTTGCATTGCTGCAATTCTTTCTTCTCTGTCACTCATCATATTAGTCAAATACAAATCAAATTTGGTTGTAAATTCATGAAAATATGATATATATCTTTTCCTTACTGCTGCAACATAATTTTCAGCTTCCTCATATCCATCCATCCCATTCATGACATTCACATGCAAACCAAAATCATCAATGAACTCACAAAATACAAGTTTTACCTTTTCTTTAACTACTGCAACCTCCATTTTTCTAAACTATTTTGTTGCTGCTACAACCTCTTTAATATTTTCTGCAATTTTCTCCACCTTCTCATCCTTTACTACAATCTCACCATCTTTCTTCATACTATTCTCAAAGCATACTTTTGCAGTATTTTCTCCATCCTGTTCACTTGCATACACAACTATGACAAACTTATTACCTTTATTCTTTTAAATTTCATCAAACACTTGCCACACACTCTCAAAATTCAACCTATCAAGTATAGATTTCCTCACACTAAATGATCTATCTACACACAAATCACACACACACCACCACAAGTCTTGGTGCAAACTACCTCACATCGGTGCTTCTTCCTGCACACTCAAGAACTCCTGCTCTAATAGCACTAATGTAAGAGGATAACACAAATACACCCTTTTTCATACAAATACTCTCAACAAAATAAAATTCATTGGAAATTCCAACAAATCGGATTTAAAAATCTGCAACATGAACACTAGTTTATTCATTCAAAACCGCCCGCAACAACTACAAAATCTTCTTCAAATTGATTTTACGAATATTGCAGCTTCTTGGGCTAAGAAACTTAGTCTCAAAATTGATATTCAAACCAATAATAAACTTTCACCAATCTGATTTATACATCATGAAATAGGATTGATCTAAACACGCAATTTATGCAAGCAAAATCATAGAAATTCTCATTAAAATTTAAAACAACATTACAAAACAACAGGCCAAGTCTAATGGCTTCTCATTAAAAAATCCAAATATGGTTTAGGTCTGATCTTAGACCTGCAACAATGGTGTAGTACAGCAACATATGGATTCCACAAACCTTCCTCAAAGTCTTCTATTTTCATCTCCCCAAAACCTCATCCTGTAGCTTCAAAATCAATCTTCAACTAAATCAATTTTCAAACATGGTCTTAAAGGACCACTTTTTTTCAATCTTCACCTTCCCAAACCTACAACAAAATTGCTACCAAAACATAGTCTTCAAATCTGAAAACTATCTCCTTTTCTTCCAACCCCCATTCTTCATCCCCCCCTTTCATTCTCCCAAAAAATGAATTATTTTCCACCTTTTGTTGCTTCTTTCAATGCATTTTCCACACCCAAAAGTGTAAATCGCAAGATTTCAGGACCCCCAACTTGCAAAATAGCCTCCAAAGAACATCAAATGAAATAATAAAAACAACATTTGCATGCTCATCCACTCCCCAAGGAATAATGCTAAGTTTGGACTCCATCTTGACTCCTCCACTCCACCTGAATAGGGTCAAAATTAGAAATTCCATAACCATTACCACTTGGGTGCCCATTTTTGATATGTTACCATAAGTGAAAGATTCTCTATGTCATAAAATGTAGTCCCCATCAAATTACATGCCAAGGAAGGAATATTTCATGGATTTTTCTTTAAAATGCCACTAAAATGAGCTCAAAATACAATAAAGTTGAATCATAAGGTCCTGGCCAAATATTTATCAAATATTTAATGCCTATTACAAAAATTTATTCACCTATAATATTTGAAGACCAAACTAAATAAAAATAAATAAATTAAATATTTTTTGTTGATGCAAGATTGCTAGTCAACCATGGATGCTCATGCATCAATTCATCAATCACTAGATGGTACTTGGGGTATTTTCTAACCCAAATAAAATTACCATCCACTTATATATACCATCCTTTTTCTTGAATTTAGTCTTCCATTCATCTCCTTCTTTGATCCTTATCCGATGGTATCCACTCTTCAAGTCTATCTTTGAGACTTGTATTTCTCTCCACTCAAGAAATCCATTATGGCATCCATCTAGAGAAAGGAAAATGTGTACTTTATTAATTTATCTTTTCTATGGCTCTTTAATTTTTCCACATCTTCCATTAACCATTCTTATTCTATGTTATTATTTTAGGTACAACACAGAGACATAAACTCTCTCTAAGAAAACCTTTATCAAGAAATTCTTGCACTTCGTTGTTAATCTCCTCATTCTTAATTAGCTTCATTTTATATAGTGTCTTGTTTGGAAAACTAGGCCCTATTATAAAAACCATACAATGACTAATGATCCTCATTAGTGGAAATTCATCACATAATTATTTTTTCAAGAGATTTAAAAATTCACTCAACATATATTGTACCTCGTTTAACATTTCCTCTTTCTCTATTATCCTAACCTTTGTAATTTTAGGAATGAAGGCATATGATGCCTTCTCCTTCTTAAAATATTTCAAGAATTATTTTCCAGTTACCTATTAAACTATGGTATTCTTCTCTACCTCCTCATCCTTATCCTTCATGGGATTCAAGTATACTCCCTCTCATTATTCTTTATTTTGCAACAATTGGTCTTGCCATCATGAATGGCATTTTATCTTTGTAGAAGAGAACTTAACTTTCATGTTATCTTCTATTCCTTCAAGTAAAAATATTTCTCCATTTTGATTATCTAATCTATAATTTTTCCAAATTTCAATCTTCCATTAAAATGGGGAGTGTTTATCCCTTTCTTCCACTCATTCTATACATTACCCTCAAAAAATATTCCTCTATCTATTCTACTTCTTCATTTCCTTCATGTTCTTTATTCCTTTTGATATCTTCAACATATACCCCTCTCCCTTGTATTTCCTTTATCACCTCCAATCTTACCATAGTTCCTCATAGAATTTCAATAATTACCATATCACCAACTCATTGCGTTGCTCCTCTTTGGTCTCACTGTCTATGTGTCATGTCTCTTGAAATATTTTAGTTGTAGATTTGATCGTTCTTTACTCACCCAAAAAAATTCCTCTAATGTTTCTTCTCTAACACTAGCACAAAAATTTATATTCTCACAACTTGCTTTGATACCACTTGGTGCACTCGAAATACAAGGATTTTATCAAATTATGTGATCATGTAGCTAAAGCCTTATTCAATACAGAAAAATTGTTTATATAACCAATAAATAAATAAATTTAATGTTTGGTAGAAAAAATCACTTAGAAGGGTACATTCAATTGAGCATCCTTCATATTTAGCCTTTTATAAATTCCTAATAGTAGGTTGAAAACCTACAAGCCCATAAATTGCTCATTTTTAATCTAGATTTCATAAAATTTTGATATCCATTTCGTTCCTCTACAAGATGAACTATTTTTTTTAAAAAAAATTGCTTGAGTAACTAGCCAAAAATATTCTGTAAATTCCATCCCTCAAGTGCTACAATTTTTTGATTCAATCTACACTAACAACTAACTTAACTGACCAAAAAAATTTCCTCTATATTATATGTTCTGATCTCAAAAGTCCTTTATTCATCCCAATGATGAAAAATCAACATCAATACTTATAGGGTTACTCTCAAAGTGCTAAGCTCCTATGACTAGGGTCATTCGTAGACCCATACCTAAACCTTGAGTGTTCCTAGTGACCCTACCTATGTATCCCCTTGTGGGAATCAACTAAGTGTGTACTAGCACATAGGCTTGTTTTTCAACATTCAAATATTGTAATTCAACATCTTTGAGAGGTGCGCTCATGAAATATATTGGGTTTTCATCAACTTGCTCTTTCTTCTGAGTTCGCATTCTAGCACATGAATGATAGGATGTAAATGATTAAATGTAGAAGGCATGTATAGTTTGGTCTCACCAAGACTGAAGTGTCTACAATCACTTGCTTTCTTTCCTCAAATGTACGCTTTGAATACATCCAATCAATCTTTGTATCTTGTTTTAGCATAGTATTTAGTGGCTTGATAATTTAAACAAATCAAGTATTAAATTTGTCCATGAAATTGATTTTGAAAAAGTACGACTTAATTTATTTCTTTCTTTCTGGTGGTTGATTTTTTAATATTGCTTGTACTCAATTGGGGTCAATAGATATACCATTTGCTAAAATCGCATGTTTCAAAAATTTTCCCTTTTTGACCCCAAAGATACACATTTTGGGATTAAGTGAAATGTTGAACTCTCTACACCTTTGAAATATTTTCCATAAGTCTAAAACATTATCTTCTCTCCTCTTTGAGAAAATAGTTAAATCATCCATATATGATGATGCATTTTTCAACCAATTCCTTGAAAGCAATATCTATCGCTCATTGAAATTTTGCTCTAGTATTAATTATACTGAATGGCATATGTCTATAAGCAAAGGTCTCCCACTTGGTAATGAACACAGTCTTTATTTTGTCCTCATGTGCAACCATGACCTAGTTATACCCTGAATAGCCGTCTATAAATGACATCATTTGTGATATGTTAACAATTTGCAACACTTTATCTAGCGAGGGAAATGGATAATTTTTTATTTTCTAAGGATCTATTGATATTTTTGAAATCTATGCATAACCTGATTTTTCCATTTTTATTCTAGACATGCACCAAATTAGACACCCAAGTCGAATTCCTAATTGGAAAAATAATCTTGGAAGACAACAATTTATAATGCACTTCTTTATGGATGACTAGTTCTAGCAATGCATTAGCAGGTTGTTTCCTCTTTCTAAAAGACTTCACATCTTCCTCTAACCAAATAGTATACGTGATTATGGAGGTATCATATGTCTTTAGATCTTTGTAGCTCCATAATATCACATCTTGATATATATGTAGAGCTTATACTATTCCCTCCTTTTCCTCGAGAGTGCAAACCTTTCCAATAAATTTTTTTTTCACCTCTTTAGTAGTTCCCATGTTGTAGGTATCGCACTTGCTTTCTACTAAATCCTTTTTTTCTCATTGATCTTGGCTTCTTAGCTAATCAAAGTTGAAAATTATTTCCAATTCGACCATGGCCCTTGGAATTATGTTTGTCTTCACTTTTACCACTCCTTCTAAGTCCAAATATGCTTTCTTAGGTTCAACTTCATCTATAATATACATTTTAAAAACATCCAAACTAGTGGTGAAGTCTAATATATGCTTGTCGTCCTCAAAGACTTAGAAATTAGTGGAATTTTCTAGTACAAAAGGCATGGCATTCAATTAAACAATAAATTTCTTTAGTCCTAACAAATACAGTGGCTACAATGTGCTTGTCCTCTAAGCCAAAGCACTAGTTGTATGATTATTACTCCTTAGGATCAACTAAATGTTGAAAGTATGACAGCCTTCCAATAAGTCCCACACATGATGTTGGTAGTTTGTCAATATTTTATTATGGGAATAGTATTTTTTCCTTACTTGCTTCACCACTAATTATGAATCTCCTAATACTTGCAATACTTTTTTATTCTTTTGTAATTCCATCAAAATCACATGTACTTTAATGCCCCATACTCAGCAATGTCACTGGTACAATAGAACTACAACCTATGAGTTGCAAAGAAAGTCTTACCATCTAGACCAATCAGCTTGAATTCTACTCCAACACGTTACTTGGATTTAGATCAGTCAAATTTCAATGTCCAAAACTTGGTTGAGGAAACCTTAGCTTTTGTTGTGGGAATTTTTTAGGTCAACTCAGCTATGCAGGTGATTGTTCCTTTGAAATATTTTTTTCAACTCTATCCAAAGCAAGGTTGGATGGCCCTACCTATTTTTTGATCTCCTCTACCATAGTTTGGCATAGGAGCACTCAAATTTTGAGTGCTATGCATAATGATTCCTACACCAATAGGGTAGAAAAAGGTCCTTAAAGTCCACTTTATTCCCTAACATTAGCTAATCATGAATGCATCTCACTATAAACTCTTGGAATCCTTCAAATACTCCTAGTTCATTGTCTATTTGAGATTCATCATTTGTCTTGTTGCATGCTTCCATACTAATGTGCATATAAGTCAAATCTTTAGTAACCTGAAGTGTAATATGTAGCATAAGGACCTCCTTGGCTTCCAATGCTATAGGAATATAAACTCACAAGTATATTTTTTAGAATAACACTTCATTATTCTTGTTGTATTTTGTCATCATATGCTTCATTTGATTCTCTCTTTCTATATGTATCTAATTTTGTATCCCCTTCCATAGAAGAGTACAAAAGTTCATTATGTATGTATCCATTTAGGGTTTTAGTGCAATCCCTACTCAAAAGCATGCAATATGTATCAAGCATATCTACTACTTGTATGTCTAATAGTTGCTAGACTCAATGATTGGATGCCACTTGCATGGGGATCCTATTTAGTTCTCCTACAACATTCACTTATATCTTATCAAATTGTGTCACCTTCCTATGAGAAGAAGTATAATTAATTCCAAAAGCTTTGCATATAGTGAGGGGCATGACATTTTTTGAGGCACTTGAATCTAACAAACAATTGCGCAATTTTTTCTCGAAGATACGCAATGTCAACAAAAATAGAGGAGTTTCACACCTATCCTAGAATATGCTAATAATATTTTCAGCTTAAGAAACCCGAGCCTTCTCCTTTTTCTTTGCTTTGTCTTTGAATTTTCTCAATCATAGTCTCAACCATAGGTGTGCTATATGAGGCCTTTAGTTGAGTTGGATCCTTTGCTAAATTGAAGAATAAATTCCTTATCTCTGGTACCTTTAATAGCTCAAAAATTGAAAGACTTACTTTTATCTTCTTTAGTTCCTTGACCACATATTTCCCCACTTGATCAACTTTTGATTTGCTACTAATCTCTTTGGTGAAGTATTCCATGGGAACTGTCAGAGGTGCGGGGTTATTACTTGCATTAGGGTTAAGAGGTATCCCTTGACTGTTTGGTGGAGTAAAAGTTGTAAATGGATCCCCAGATTTTCTATTTCATAAGTCATATGTTCCTCTTATTTGATTCAACATTTGGATATCATCTTCTTCTGCATGCTTAGAATTTAGTTAAAAGAAATGAGCAAGATATTCTTCATTGTATATTGTATCTGATTCAACTGATTTTGTTGAGGAATCTTCAACTTTTGAATTATTTTCTTCTACCTTAGGAAAAGGGGCCTAGTTCACCATCAAGAAAAAATCATAAGGATGAGAAGGGACCATCTCATGCCCAAAGGTAGATGGACTTTCTGTACTTTCTTCTTTTTATACTTCTAGTTGAATATACTTTTCATGATATGAAACTCTAGATAATTTAACTCTGAATGTTGATTTGTATTATGCAATTTGCACCATCTAAACATTGTTTCCTCAACCAAATACACTCTCCCATGTGGTTTTTCATAAGTATTCATTGAATCCAATGGAGAGAGGACTCCACCATTGTTAGGATGAGTTTTTTAGGTTATGCTTTTCCTTGGGAAATTTTTATTTTTCCCATGCTCATAACCTTGATTTTGACCTAAATTTTGGTCTTGATCTCTATTGTAATTTGATTGAAATTTTCTATGAGAATTCTATAATTGATTATTTTGATTTCTAATTTAAGTTACCTCTATAGAAATATTCTTCACTTACTCAATAGGCTCTTTAATTTTGTCCTTGTTAGTTGAAGCTCTTACTAAAAAAAAATTCTTCAAGTACACAGGTTGAGATGTAGAAGAATTCTATAGGTATGATGGCTAAGTAGGATGAATTTGATCTAATGGATGCCCTAGATGTGGCACTATTTGCATCTAAGGAATCTGATTCATGATGGGAGTATGATTTTCCAAATCCTTAGTTAGTCCTTGAATCTTATTTGAACTTGTTGTTACTCTTAGAGAGTTGGGGTGGGTCAATACGTTTTATCCCAAGTCAATACTTTCCTTTATTGCCTCAGAATATGCTGCTACTAAGTCCTTTGGGGAAGAATGTTTCCTCTTCACAAAATTTGATGTGAGATTATCCAAGGTTTCATAATAGACCTCTTTTGTTGATGCATTTTCTACAAAGTAAGGAGTCTAAAATCTTGTGTAAGCCCTATGGAATCTATTATTAAAAGAGATTATGGTCTCATTGTTTACCTTTTGACTAAAAAAAACTATTGATACAACTTAGAGGGGCTAATTGGAATCTTAAATTTTCCCAAAAAGGTATCCTTCATTTCTTGCTAGTTATGGATTGACCTTGTCGGTAAGTGGATGAACTAGTAAATGCTTCATCCCCTAAAGAATAAAGGAAGAGTCTGCACACTACATCTTGATGGTCAATCACCCTATTCTTAAGAGATCCATCGAAGATCTTAATATGCTCTTCAATTGTCCTATAAGGATTGTTGAAAAAGAACTTTGAGCAAAAAAAATTAGGGTTCTTGGGCATGTCATGGCAATATTTTAATGTGAGGGGTGAGGGGTTGTTGAGTAACCAAGCCATTAGTGGAGGTGGTGGTGTTTGTGGTATTTCAACTAAAATATGAGATGAGGATGACGATGGGATGGATGAAGTATATATTTTTGAGGTGAAAGATGAGGTTGAAGTGGATATGGAAGGTGGAGCTAATGATGAAATTTCCCCTACTCCAGATCTCCTAGCTCATGTTGGTGTTTTAAGTTCCTGAAATTCTCCTTTTTTGGGTGTAGATCTAAGTATTGTATGAAACCTATCAGGAGAAAAATGATCCTACATGTTCTAGCTTTATTTTTTCTTCCTTCTATTGCCAATTTATTGATGATTGTTTTTACATTACAAAACAAAAATATATTACAAGTGTTCTATCTCTCTTAAAAGGAAACTTTCTACAAAAAGCCTTCAAAAAATTATTGGAACACAACAATCTATTGAGAAGGGGGGTGAATCAATAGATCATTAAAATTTAGCCCTTTACCACTTTTTACTAATTAATTCCTTTTAAGCCTTTAGTGCAATCTAAACTAAATATGTAGAGAAATAAACATGCACATACAATAGCCCATAACACAAGATATATGCGGAAAACCCAAGATGGGAAAAACCATAATGAGAATAGTTGTTAGGATCTATAGTCCTAATCCAACCTCACAAGGTAAATCTCTGATTACAATTATTTAAGGGAACCAACCCTAAGGAGATACCAATCCCCTATTTTATGAGCACTCACTCCAAGGAAGCACCAACTCCCTACACTGAGCACCTACCAAGCTATTTAATAGCACCCACCAATCAGATTTACAATGAAAAATAATACAATTTGTTTTATTGAACATAATTCAATGTTGCAACCCTAATTGCAAAGTTGCACAAATATTTTTTGTTGTCTCTGCAACTCAATTCTCTACTCTGCAGCTCTCTATTATGTACCTTGAATGTTGACCATGATAGAATTCTTTTATTTTTATTTGGGTTCTACTCATTCACACACACAAACCTCTGCACCTTTCCCTTTTATACTAGTGCATTCTTTGTCTACCTCAAGAGCTCACAAATACACACTCTGCACCTTTTCTTTTAGTGCATTCTATGTCTATTTCAAGAGCTCGCTCTTACACCTCCATACTGCATCTAAGTCAAGAAAATTCACAATGTATTCAATTTTCATACCTTCATCGACTTGAAATTATTTCCTCAAGCTTTGAACATACTTATACACCTCCTCTATTAGGGTTTATCATTTCCTTCTTCAACAAGCCACCTATCCAATGATCCACACACATGTGTATCTAAAATTAAAGTTTTTTTCTTTTCTTTTTTAATTTATTTTTAAACTACAGGAACCAAAATTGGATAGCCACCCCCCTATAAATTGCAATGCACCTAGTAATATTTTTTCATGTGACTCGTGACACTGGTGTGCGACACACCCTTTGGTACCATAGAGATGGTGGGGAGAGTAGACTTCGTGACCTCTTGCCTGCAATAGGATGCTTTACCCAATTGAGCTATTCCCACTACCCCAATTTTTTTTCCATTTTTAGCATCCTAACAAAACTAGGATTTCATTTTTATTTAATACATATGCTCTCTATTTAATTTGTATCTAATTATTCACTACCTACACATCTATGTTTTCAATCATTTATCTTATCACTAATAAAATTGGTAGCTAGAGTGGTTGTACCAATTAAAATCATTCATTGTGTTGCTTTATAGTTAAAACCCTCATTCACACTATCATAGCCATTAAATTTCTTCAAATTTAAACTTAGTTCATCGATCTCAAATCTTTGTGCCATGATTCAACGATCATCCTTTATCCTTTCTATTTTTAAAACACAACTGTTAGATGAGTTTCCTTTAAACTAGCAACGTTGACCTCCATATTTTTGTTTCTAACCATCACACACACTTAACCCATCACATTTTTACTTAGGGCATCAAACTCAATTTCCACAATGTGAAGTAGATTCACGATCACAGTTCGAGCATCATCCCTTGATCATCTTCACCATTGGATCACCATCATGTTCTCTTTTCCTATTGTATCTTCATTTGTGCACAAAAAAGAGTTATTCATGATTCAAAGGATCATTGTGATGTAATTACATTCCGCCAT
This sequence comes from Sequoia sempervirens, assembly GCA_007258455.2. Lineage (NCBI taxonomy): Eukaryota > Viridiplantae > Streptophyta > Pinopsida > Cupressales > Cupressaceae > Sequoia > Sequoia sempervirens. Next base: position 201,194 of record VDFB02386565.1, on the reverse strand, counting down.
CTATCATGTTGGGCACGTTTCCTCATCACTCCATCACTCTTTTAACAAGGGGACCCACCATGTCTTCATCACTACCTTTTAGTGTATCGCATATTGGTTTGATGCTTCTTTATTCACAACCATGATGTGAATAAATGTAACGATGCAATCTTATGTCACCACTAGTCCCTGCATACATCACACTCAACTATTCTTCTTCCATCATGTATTGCAGATTTGAGTCGAGTGGTTAAACACATAAATGTGATGAACTAAAGTCTTGCAATGTAATGTCATTTGTTTATCCTCATGGACTTCTACATAGATCTTTGATCTTTGAATATCACACATCATAATTTCATTTCTCGTGAATGCTTCACAATAGTGATGTCAAGAAATTAGCGATGGTTGTTAGATCTCCATGCTCCAATATTCACCACTCCTTCATCGCATATCATGCAAACCACATGTTGAGGTAAACTTCAAAACATGATGTGAAGGTTTTACACGATGCACACAAGACACCAACTAGTACCACTACGAAAAGGGTTTGGTTCCAAGATACTTTGATGACTTAATTCATCACTTAAGCAACCTCCTACCTCCTATATCCAATCAACTTAAAAATATAAAAATTGTTCATCTCCATGACTACAACACTTAGGGTTTAACTACAAAACCCTATTTCTATCTAAGAGAAATCATAAAACAATTTTGAGCACCACTTTTGTATTCAATCTATAAATCACATTAATGGAAAGCTCATGAAAAAATCATGTCAAATATTTATCCTTTTTTCTCTTCTAGCTTTTGGAAGTGACCTCTGCAACATCATGACAACTTTGCAATTGTTTGAGCAACATTGTAATTCTGCAAAACATGCTCTTCTTTGCATCATATTTCACCAATGCTTTTAGAACCCGATCCTCTTAGCACACTGACATCAATGACACTTTTTGAAATCAATGACAACATTATGCCAAAAATCTCCCCCTTTTTCATTGATGGAAAAACTAAATGCTCAAAATTCTCTGTACCAATTCTAAATGCTCTCATTAATGCTCTATTCCAATTGAACCAACAAGTGCACCAATCAATTGAGCTACTCTGTACCAACTAGTAATGGTCGAATACCAATAACACTAATCATGAGTGCACATACAAAACCCCTTTTACATACCTTTCATCGGAGCATTCTCTTCACTTTCTCCCATCTCAATTGCTTTCTCCCCCTTTCTTGATTACATAAGAATTTGCACTACTTATCCATTAGAGAATTTGCATACTTTCTCCCTCTTTGAAATCAATGGAAAAGGGTCTCGCCATGCATTTGACCAACTATACTCTCCCCCTTTGATATTCTCCCCTTTTAACAAGAACAACAAAGAGAAAGAATGTGTTCATAAATCTGCAACCATAAAGTCATTACGAATCTATAAAATAAAGGTTAGCTAACTTGATATCTCACTTAATTATTTCTAGGGATGAATGAAATAACTATGAAACTCCCCCTAGACCCATTCCCTATCACCAAAATTTAGTGATATGATGTGGGAACAATTATTCCCAACTTCTGCCTCAAATATTCAAATTGTTCCTTGGGAAGAGGCTTGGTGAATATATCTGCCACTTGATCTTTGGTTGGCACATACTCCATGGTGACTTCGTAATCTGTTACCTTCTCTCTTATGAAGTGATACTTGATTGATATGTGTTTTGATATATAATGCATCACTGGAATCTTTGAGATGTTTATTGGACTTGAATTATCATAAAGAATAGAGATAGGTTCCTATTGGCAACACAAGGGAAGGCAAATGAGAGGGGGGTGAATCAGTTGTCACATAAATTTAAAGCTTATTCAACTTATTAACATTATTCTCTGATTTCATTAATAACCATGAAATCATAAATAACCAACACATTAGAAACACACATAGTACCAATATTTTTTACATGGAAACCCTGTTAGGAGAAAAACCATGGTGGAGGTCAGTCCACAAGATTATACCCTGTTAAAAGTATAAGAAATGGAAATATGGAGAATGAACTTGCATTCAAGCACACTGCCTAGAGCTCACTACTCAATTACAATAGGGCTAACTACCCAAAGGAAGACCCACTATCTTAGAGAAAGAATCAGATTACATCCGCAGGGATTTGAACTAATAGAATAACATCTGCTAATGCCTGATCACAATTCTGGTTAAGCGCATGAACACTTCTTTAATCTTCTTCACTCTTCTTCACACTCTGCTCTACCTTCGAATGATTTAGATCAAGATTCACACATATACACATAGAAGAAAACCTCAATTCGAATAATCAATCTCTCTTATATATCCACAACAAGAAATTCTATCTCTACAAGTCAGCTTCAACAAAATAATAAAATGAATATAAACTGTCGGCCCAAAATACTAAAGATTATTAATGTGAATCAACCAAGGTTGACCACAAGTTAGTGAAGACCCAAATCAACATCTCCAACGTGAAAACACTTCAATTAATTACTCCTCAAATATCCACTACATGCTACAACCACTATGTCAGCCAAGAACAAGAAAAACATGAAAACGCAAGAGAAAATCACCAACCACAAGTGCAACGATCAATGCAGACTTGCAACAAAGATAGAGCATGATCTAGAAGCATCCACAAATATTACGAATCACCAGAGAAGCATCCACAACAACTGAACTAACTAAAATAGCATCATCTTCAATCAGGAACACAAACTAAAGCAACATAAAAAAATGTTAGAATATAAATCTTCATAACTCGATCAAAACTTCATGCGGATCTCTGAAACTTGGCATGGATAAACTAGATACACTCAGCAACAAACCCTTTAGTCTAGAACCTTTGATCATCAATGTACAGAACTTTCTGAAATACTGAAGTTCACTTCACCACTAACAACCTACAACTCATCTCATTACAATTTTCTCAATATCCTTGACATATACAGCTTCTAATGAATTAATACTAATAGTGTTGACATCAATGAAAACCACATATCAGCAACACAACCACAATATCCAACAATCTCCCCCTTTGGTATTGATGGCAACACATGATGTGAAAAAAACCATCAACGCAGGTAACTCTTGACACTTACTCCCCCTTAGATTCTGACTAATTTTCTCCTCAATTCTTTCACATGATTTTCTTTCCCATAAAATTTTTCACATGGTCTTCTCCCCCTTTGACATCAATGACAAATATTTCTTCTATACAAGCTCTGAACCACATATCTAAACATCTTACTACTCCCCCTGAATAGCAGCCACCACAACATCAATTTGGATCAAGATATGACTTTGAAATGCACAGAATGATGCAATGCAATGCATCCTTAGTTCTGATTAGGAGGGGTAATCACCCCTAACTTCCCTTTGAGATACTTAAAAGTATCCTTAGGAAATGGCTTGGTAAAGATGTCTACAATCTACTCCTTAGTAGGCACATACTCCAGTTTGACTTCCTTTTCACTCACCTTTTCTCTTAAAAAGTGAAACTTAATAGATATATGCTTTGTCTTTGAATGTAGCACCAGATTCTTATAAATTTTAATAACACTTGAATTATCACAGAATATAGCAATAGGCTCTAAATATACAACTTTGATATCCTTCAACATTTGTTTCATCCATAAGACTTGAGTACAAATGTTAGCAATAGCAATGTATTTGGCCTCTACAGTAGATAAGGAAATGGAATTCTGCTTCTTACTTAACCAAGAAATCAGCTTCTTACCAAAGAAAAATGCTCCACCACTAGTACTTTTCCTAGCATTTACATCTCCTACCCAATCAACATCAACAAAGGCACTCAAAGAAAGATCATTATATTTAGGATACCATAGGCCAAATTCAACGGTTCTCTTCAAGTATCTAAAAATTCTCTTCATGGTAGTCACATGAGATTCCTTCGAATTAGCTTGAAATCTTGCAACAATACATACAACATTCATGATATCAGGCCTAGTTTGAGTTAAATACAGCAATCCACCAATCATTGATCTATATCTAGTCTTATTTTCCTTTGGAGAATCATCTTTTGTTTTCAACTTGCATCCGGTCACCATGGGTGTACCATCTAGCTTTGAATATTCCATACCAAACTTCTTCAACAATTACTTCACATACTTGGACTGAGATATAAAAATCCCCTTATCTAATTGATTAATTTGCATTCCCAAAAAGAATTTCATCTCACCAATCATTGATATTTCAAATTCACTCTTCATCTCATTAGCAAACTTAATGCACAAACCATCATCTCCTCCAAAAATGATATCATCAGCAAAGACTTCAACAATCAAATCTTTATTACCATTCTTGAAATATAGATTACTATCAGCAGTACCTTTGTTAAATCCAAGCTTCAACAAATACTTGTCCAATCTGGCATACCAAGCTATAGGGGCTTGCTTGATTCCATACAATGCTTTCTTCAACTGACATACCATATCTCCTTTATCAGTCAACTCAAATCAATGAGGTTGCTCAACATACACCTCTTCTTCCAATTCACCATTTAGAAAAGTTGACTTGACATCCATCTGATAAACCTTGTAGTTCTTGTAGGTAGCATAGGCAAGAAATAATCTTATAGCTTCAATTCTAGCAGCATGGGAAAAAGTCTCTTCAAAATCAATTCCTTCCATCTATGAATATCCTTTGCATACCAGTCTTGCTTTGTTTCTAACCACTTATCCTTGCTCATTCAATTTGTTTCTAAAGACCCATTAAGTTCCAATGAAATTATCATCCTTGGGTCTGGGAACAAGAATCCATGTATCATTCTTCTCAATTTGTTTTAGTTCCTCTTTCATTGCTTCAACCTGTATACACCTAAAAATGGTCATCGCCTTTAATTAATTAAATACTAGCTATTTAATTAATATTCCAACTACGTATAAATAAATTCTCAATTTATTTATATTGTTCACCCTTCTCTAATTCTCCAAATCTAAAAACATATTCTTCTAAATTAATTAAATAAACAAGGTCCCCTAAACTTGTTTTATTTAATTAATCTTCACTAAAATCCAATTAGGAATTAGAGCACATTTCTACAACTTTTTGTGCCATGTCACCAAGGTCACATGAAAATAAATAACTCTAATTTAATTAGAATTATCTTCAACTCATTTCAAAAAGCACATGGCTTATTCCTCCCACACTTCCACCAATTTTGGAGCACATGACTTATTCTTCCCACACTTCCACCAATTTTGGAGCACATGACTTATTCCTCCCACACTTCCACCAATTTTGGAAGCACATGGTCTTCTCTTCCCACACTTGAATCTTCCATCCAAATGGCATGTTTCCCATTGGTCAAGAGATACTTCCATCCAAATGGCATGTTTTCTTTGGTTAAGGGGACAACATCTTGATTCTCTTCATCTTCACCATCCATTTTTCTTATTTGAATCTAGACCATTGATTATTGCCACCTCACTATATGATTGGAAAAGGCTATAAATACAACCCTTGGGCCTTGTATTTTGCATCCACATTTGAAGTAAATTTATCATGCCGGTTTATCATTGGAGCATGGGAGCATTTTGGAGTCTTATAGCTAGTTTCTATATCATGTTTTTCTTTGCATTTACATCTTAGCTTTAAATCTTGCATCATAGTTACATTTTAGATTAGTTCATTTTAAGTTTGCATTTGAGCATATGTAGAATCATGCATAGAATCATATATATCACTACCATAGTATCCACCTCCACTTGTTCATTTATCATCAACATCATCCTTCACTCATCATAGCCTTCATCATCATTGTTTGCATATAGTTTCATGTAGGCATTAGATTGGCTTACATGTTGAATGTTATCTCGTTTCCTAAGTAGTCATTTTAACAACCATTGTGCTCATAGAAATGTAAGGGCCAAACGGTTTAATAAATCCTTAGGAATAGAGGACAATGAGACATTCTTGAAAGATATGTTAAGATGCAATTTAGAATAGTTTACTTTGCTTTGAATCTTTAATGTAAGTCCTTTCATTAAGGTTTGTGTTGATACTAACTTTGCACATTTCACACACACACAAAATGGCACCCATTGTGGGGCCTTGCCCCATTTATTACTAACATGTTTGAAAATTTATGTTCATAGGTTTGAGCATGAGACTTTTGGAGCCTCTTGCACCCATTTTAGAGCCTCTTGCACCCATTTTGGAGCCTCTTGCACCTGTTTTGGCACCTTTTGCACATTCTATGGAACCTTTGGTCTCTGTTTTGGTGCCTTTTGCTCATTCTGTGGAACCTTTTGCACAATTTTGGGCTGCTCTATCTCTGTTTTGGCACCTTTTGTCTCTGTTTTGGCACCTTTGGTCTCTATTTTGGCACCTTTTTATCATTTTGTGGCACCTTTTGCACAATTTTGAGCTGCTCTATGTCTATTTTGGTTCCTTTTGTCTCTATTTTGGCACCTTTTGTCTCTGTTTTGGCACCTTTTGCAATTTCCAAAGGCTAATACTTTGTGTTGTTGTTTTGCAAGTTTCCCAGATTCACTATCAAAGACATTCTTAACAAACTACTAACATATTGTAGGGGCTGGAAGTCATTTACTTGTTTCCTTTTGGTTAAGATAGGAACATAGCTTAATTAAAAGGTTAATGAACACCATGTTTCCTTTTGGTTAAGTTAGGAACATAGCTTAATTAAAGGGTTAATGAACCCCATGTCTTTTGTGTTGGATGGATAGTAGGCATATGCTCTTCCCTTAACTAGGTGACCAAAAAGCTAGACCCATTCACTTTTGTGTGCAAGTGTGAGTTGAGTATATCACATGTGTTCTCTCTTTATTCATGTGGAATAAATATTGATCGAACTATGGGTATACTTTCTTTATTTTGTTTATCTTAGAGGGCCTACCTTGTGGGAGAAAGTAATCACCCAAGGGAATGACCAAACCGATAACACGCTAAAACCAAGCACATTTTCGGCCAGTGTATAAGTGTGGATACTGGAACAAAGGCTAGTATCATGAGGTTGGTTTTGACGAGAAGGGTAGTAATGGTCTCTTGCCACATGGATCAACCCCCATGAACAAAAACTCCTTACTAAAACCCTTGTTGTAGTTTGGCCAAAACCTTTATCTATTCTTTAGTGAAGCAACGGTCATTGCAAAGGAATCCACATTCTCACAATTTTAAGTAGAGATGAAAAATATGCCATGGGAAATTCATGGTAATTGATGCTTTGCTGCCTCGAGAAGTGAGTGTCGTGGAGGGGATCCAGTGGGGTCAAGCATCTAGTCATCCGCTAAGAATAAGTGTGGTTGGGGTAAAACCTATGTGGAATCCAAAAGAATATAGTCTTTCACAACCTTAGGAGTGTACATTGCTTGATGTGTCTTTATCCAAGTGTTTTCAAAACAAAAAAAAATGTCACATGTTTAAAGTGAAAACCCTGATTCAGAATTGCATTTAGTGAAACAACCAAGTCTCCCATTGAAAAATCAGGAAAACCAAGCAAATTTTGAAAGAAACTTTCAAAAAACCAAGTCTGAACCTATTATGGTGCCTTATGTCTCTGTTTTGGTGCCTTTTGCTCATTCTGTGGCGCCTTTTTAACATTTTGTGGCACCTTTTGTCTTTGTTTTGGCACCTTCTGAAGAACACAATACAGTGACCTAGGTTCATCTCTTGCCTAACAGTCAGTCTCATCATGGGAATCCTCGGCAGTGTTCAACCAATCCTTAGGTAAAACAAAGTCTAAACATGTGTGTTACCAAATGATTTCACGAAAGATTAAAATTCAGAAACCAAATTCCAAACCTCTTAGTCCAAAAGAACATCAAAAATGTCTCACAAAACTCTATGAATTCAGAGAGAGGTTGACCTTCAATTTCTACAAAAGAGCTTGCAAGAACAATCTCGAATTATACATCCTTGCAATCCTGAATTATACATCTTTTACTATTGTCAAAATCCACAAGTTTTCCAAAGATTTGAGAACCTCATTCGGGAAGAACATTTATTGTCTATTTCATAGTTTGAACCAAAATTTCAGAACTTTCTCAAAGTCTAAGATCATTCCTTAGATACCTTAGAATTTGAACTTGTTAAAATTCACCTCTACAAGTGGAATTTTCTAACCTAAACCAAGATATAACATCACAAAGTACCAACATCATCAAATTTATCACACCTTTGATTATTAAGCCTAGTTTCATCATCAAGATTTATCATCCTCTCATCACGAAACGGAGCTACATAGTCAAATCAAACTTAGTCTCATTAGAATTTTTCATTCTATTTGGCTTAGTTGTAATCCTTGGTACTTTTCCAAAACCTAGATCAAAGTTTAGTCTAAACTATAACACTTGTATGCCCATTCAAACAAGGTTACAAAAATAAAAACTTAAGGAAAAAGGACTTGAAAATCACGCCATTGAAACTTCAAACATTGAAATCCCAACCATTGAAACTCCAATCATTGAGACTCAAAACATTGAAACAAAAAACACCATGGTGGAGGTTGAAGAGAATCCTTTTCATGGACTCAACAACACTTGCAGGGAAGAAATAACCGAAGAAGATATCCAGCATGTTGAACAAGACCCCAATTTCCACAAGTGTTTAGAAAATATTTTTGAAAGAAATGGGGAAAAATACCTCCTTATGCTAGCCAAACAAGGTGCCAAACTACCATAATACTTTGATGTGAATCAATTGAAAGCACCTCCCAAAAAGCCCGAAAATGATCCTAAACAAGTAGTTGCTTTAACTCAACAAATGATAAATCTCCAACAACAAATTCTTGACATGCAAAGAGGAACCTCAAAATGATATTTGCTACAAGACATTTGTCCTTATCAATTTGATCAAAGTATCCACATGATACCTTTTCCCAAACATTGTGAATTCCCCAAGTATGACAAATACAATGGTAAAACCAATCTGATAGACCATGTGAGGGAATTTAGGACTATGAGTCTTGAATTTTCATATGAGGAAACATATTTGATGAGATTATTCCCAAGAAGCTTAGGTGGACATTTTCTTGAATGGTTCTCCAAACTCACCCCACCAATTAACACCTTTGAGGAATTAGTCAACAAGTTCATCACCCAATATTCATACAACATCCAACATGACATCACCATGAAAGATCTTTATAACCTAAAACAAAAGAAGGGTGAATCATTCCTTGTGTTCTTGCAAAAATGGAGAAGGTTATTTGCATGATATTATCTTCCCATGCCTGAAAAGGAAAAGATAGAAATCTTTATTGGAAACCTCAATGATTAGATGAGTTATAGGTTGGAATTGAAATGTCCCCCAACCTTAAAAAAATTAATTGAAAACGAGATTAAAATTGAAGAGGATTTAGTCAAGAAAGTAGTCATCAAAATATAGAATGAAAACAACTCATCAAACTCCTCCAACAATTACAATAGTGGTGACAAACCCAAGTTTTGGCAATGCAACAAGAATGTTGGTAACAATGATTCTTTAGCTGAAACACAAAATGCAAAACCCGTATTCAATTTGATAGCCACTGCCACCAAAACCAATCAAAGCAGCAGCCCAAACAATAATGAATCTAAACCAGATTCAACCTCATACAAAATACCATCATCAAATCGAAGAACATTCACACCTTCGGGACAATCCTTATAATCAGCATTGAAAGAGCTTCTTGAAGCCAAGGTTATAACATTACCAGAGGCACGATATTTTAACCCACAAGTTAAACCACCATGGTGGAATGATGTACATTTTTGTGACTTTCATAGGAACAAAGGACATAAAACTAATGACTACATACAACTGAAACATTTACTACAAGATTTAATTTATAACAAGACAATATTTGTAGAGGGACCTCAAACAAACAATGATCATGGTACATTTAAGAACCCTCTACCAAACTATGAAAAAGGAGAATCCTCATCAACGAACACCAAAGGAAAGAATGTAAACTATGTCTACGATACTACTATTCTTAACATTTATGTTGTTGGTAATCCAATCAATGATAAACAAAGCATTATACCAGTTGATTCAAAAAAATTCCAATCCCAAGCTATGGTGGTACATGTAACCACACCTCATTTCTATCATTTACTAAAAATGATGATGCATCACTCACCCATCTACATAATGCCCCACTTCATATTGAGGTTTTGATCCATAAATATCTGTCCAAACGTGTTCTAATCGGTGAAGGAGTTGGTTTAAATATCTGCTCTTTAAAGTTTATACATGCCTTGGGATATTCAAAAAATGTAATAAAATCCATTAAAAAGATTGCCATGAAGGGATATGATGCAGAAGAGCGCTTATTTAAAGGATTGGTTACTCTACCAATCAGAATCAGCCCTGTGCTAAAAGATGTGGTTTTCCAAGTCCTTGATCTCCCCTTGACCTATAATATCCTCCTTGGAAGACCATGGATACATGGAATGCAAGAAGTATCCTCTACATACCATCAATGCTTGAAATTTTCTCATGATGGAGTCGAAATCACAATACAAGGAGATCCTAATTCTTTCATGTCTAGCCATAATCAAAGTTCTAAAGCTGAAATCACCATCCCTTGCAATTGTGAAGCATCCTCCCCTCAAATAAATTTTTATCATGAAATCGTCAAAACATCCACTCTAGTCACTACACTATCAAATTCCAAAGTCCAAATTCATGATCTAGGATGTGGAGAATACTGTTTAGATAAGTTTCTAATAAATAACACTACTATTATTGTCGAGAAAGGTCAGACTTCCAATAATGATGTTGAGACTGCTACAGAAGAAATGTAGAAAGATGACCGTGTTGGGATTAAAACCTTTTGGGATCTTGATGATACACCTACCCTTTCCATATCCGGCTACACACAAGCTTTTGATACCTATGATAACCTCCTATTTGGCCAAGATATCTATGATAACCCACTTTTTGACCATGATCCTACTAAGGATATCCAACCATCCTTCCATCACACTTGCCCTTGGCTAGGGTATGAATCTCCTAATGTTCCCTCTATCAAGTCATCTTGCCAAGTCACTAAGGACATGCAAGCCTCCATTGATGTTAGCAGTACCAAAAAGGATAGTATCAAAGACTCCATTGATGGCATCACCACTCCTACTTCATTCATCTCATCCACATCCATCGACCTTGTAGACATGGATCAACAAGTTTCATCTAAAGAAAATATAAAGGAGGAAAATCATAAATCAAAGGTAAAAATGCCTTTTACAAAAGGAGATTCAAAATCAAAAGAAATCTTGCCATGAAAGAAAAATCAAGAGAAGTCCCTTAGCCAAAATAAAAATCTATTGGACAAATCACAAGTAAAAATGGATCAAGCAAAGTCCCTTAGCCAATACAAAAAGCTATTGGACCAATCAAAAAGAAAGAAAGATCCAAACAAGTCCCCTAGCTAAAATAAAAAGCTACCGAACAAATCAAAAATCAAAGTCAAAAATAAAAGTGAGCAAAATTTGATCTCCAAACATGCCTCTCCCTCAAAACTCATTGGGGGCATCTATTAAAGAAGAAAATCAAAGAAATAACTTGTTGATTCACAGTCTACATCCATGTCACTCATACCACATATTCCCTTTCACCCATCCATGTTCACATACCCATCATATCATTACACTTCCATTGGTGATGTCTTTCAATGCATCTTTGATGGTGACCCCTTCAAATACTATAAATCATCGATTTCCCAAGCTCCTTTTTGTTTGAAGCCTAATGGTCCATTAGCGTGCACATTAGGGACCCTATCATAACCTCTTTCATTTGTCACCTCTATCATTCGTCGTATTTGCCACTCATGTTATTCATTCTGATTGGGCCCTTTCATCCAGCATGGTCATTCACACAAGATCGAGGCATCATCATAGCAGTCTTCGGATCAAGAGCGTATCAGTTATCCACATCAGTAGGGGATTTGTTTGATGAACCCCTCAACAGCCTGCATCTCAAGAAGTTCTACACCTAAATCATCTAGTGCATTGGGGAAATGGTCCTAAAAAATACCAAAAACATTAGAAAATGTCCTAAAAAAATGGTTGCCTTGACGAAAAACTAGCAAACAGGCATCTTGGTAATAACAAAAATAAAAATCAAAAAAAGAGAAAAATACAAAAAAAGTGAAAAAATCAAAAAGATCAAAAAAATCATAAAATTTGAAAAAGTGCAATAAAAACAAGTAGTGAAAACCTGGCAACAAGTGCTATTTGTGATAGGTTAGCTTTTCCATCTATTTGAGCATGTCGACCATTCACTTTCACCATCCATCTGCCTATCCTTTGAAATCACCATGTACATATCCTAGCATCGTGATCGTGTCTCACCCTAGACTGGGCGAAAAATTTTGAACTCACTGGGGGCAAACAAAATTTGAACTTGAACCAACAGAAAAACAACAGGAAGACAAACGCAACAAAAACACTAATTGAAATGCAACCCAACATTGAACATCAATCACCATAAGAAATGCATCAAACATCCATATCATATCAAAATCCAAAAATAGGTCAAAAGTCAGTCAAAAAGTCAAAAAGAGAGTCGTCTTGTTGAACTACGTGGTCTCTATGTATATAACGTAGGCAAGGCTAATCTTTTATCAACCCCCGAGACCCCTAGGATAGGTCTTTAGGTTAGGTTCTTGGTCAAAATCTCAGAAAATACCTAAAATTTGGAAAATCAAAAAATCCCAAAAACATTAGAAAATCAGACATAAAATCAAATCCAAAGGATGATGCTCTTATGAATCGTTGGTTTATCGCGTTAAACACAAATGTTAAATTGTTGTACTTTGATTTTTGTTATCATATCTCTGGAGCCCCTTGATGATGTATTGAACTAGAGGAGCCAAGAAGGAGTATTATTTTTCTTTGTCTGTTGTCTGTGAGTTGATCATTATTACTGTGAAAATTGTCGTGGGACATGCTCTACAATGTATCACTAATGACATTCCAAATTTGCACAAGAAAATGGTTAACTCTTTCCTATTTACGGAAGCAATACTCAGGTCATCTCAGTTTGATTATACTTAGATGCTTGTGTTAACTTGCACTATCAAACATCATGGAAGTAGTAATCAGGTCATCATGGTCTAAATATACCATTGATGCTTGTACTCACTTTCAACATTTTAAAGGCCCAATGATGATAAAAAGCACGGTAAATCGACTGTTACGAATGACAACTTTTTCATACGAGATCTACATAGTTAGAGTAGATTGCATCCATGTTAGTTTGCATCTATATTTATGGGATTTCCAAAGCTGAAACAATGATGTTATCTCTTGCATTAAGGGATTGAGTACACTTGACATTGCCAAAAACACATAATTTTCATATAGTTACACATCACTTGCATTATCATCAATTAGAAAATATTCTCATTTACTTGCATATCACTTGCATCATCATTGGCATACATTAGAAAACATTATAATATCATTCATCCATCCATACATCACATTATAATATTTGCATTGGAAAACACAAAAAGATGTGCATCTCATTTACATAATCAAAATCATTTCATTTAGTGACATTAGGGAAGTCGTTCACTAAGCTTAAATGAGTGAGCCTCTTCAGATTTCCAAAAGAATTGGGAAATATGTCAGGTTTTGTGAAGCTTAATGTAAAAAAGAATCAACTGATGACAACCTTCCCACAACTCTTGGAAGGTGGATAGATTCACTCATTTAAGCTTAAGACCCTAGAACACAATCATCTGCATAATCTTTTACATCACATAATCATAATTCATCATTTCAAAACACCACACATCATTTGCATTGCATCCATACATAATCAATACAAACATCGAATTTCATCACATATCATTATTACATAATCAAATCCATTTCACATAGTATAAAACATCATTTTCATAAATCCATAAAACATATAGAATCATTCATCATGCATTATCATGTCATATTATCCTTTCCTATATCACATAATCGTGATGTCAGCATCATTGCATACATCACAATAAATTATCACATAATCATCAACATCACATATGCATCATCATATAAGCATCATAAACACATAGAGATAGGATCCATCATATATACATCATTCATAAAGAATCATAGAATCATAACACATAAGTTGCATCATCATTTGCATCCATAACATATCATATCACCATCATGCAAAACATCACATAGCATCATAAAATAGAAATCAAATGAATCCATCATAATCATCATGATCATCATCACATATAAACATAATATAGAAACATAGATCATAATCATCACCGCATATCATATAACTCAAAATGATTTCAAAGTGTACAAGGATATCCAAAGGTATAAAGAGATACATCAATATCAAAACTGGCAGTGTATCACAATGTCTCAAATCAAGAGGTACATCATCAATGTCTCAACTGAATCAATGTGTACATCAGGTCTCAGTACATCATCAAGTCTCAGTACATTAATCAATCCTATACTGGGGCATATCAATCAATCAGAGAATTCAAACCACATCGCCCAATCAAATCTGAATCCACTTGCACCAGATGCGAAAATCCTCCTATGATCATAACATATCATAAATCAGCAATCTTATCAATCAATTCAACCTCTCCTATCATGAGGTTCATCAATCATTTCAACCTCGCCTATCATGAGGTTCATCTATCAATCCAACCTCACCTATCATGAGGTTCATCAATCAATCCAACCTCACCTACATGGGGTTCATCAATCAATCCAACCTCACCTATCATGGGGTTCATCAATCGATCCAACCTTGCCTATCATGAGGTTCATCAATCAATGCACCTCACCTATCATGAGGTCAATCAATCAAACTATCATTGATCCTCACCTATCATGAGGTCAATCAATCAATCTATCATTGATCATCGCCTATCATGAGGTTCATCAATCAAATCAACCTTGCCTATCATGAGGTTCAATCAATCCAACCTCGCCTATCATGAGGTTTATCAAATCAATCAACTTATAATTGATCCTTGCCTATCATGAGGTCAATTATCATCATCCTATCATTGCATCTCACCTATCATGAGATCAATGGACATCTAATCTATCAACATCATCAATCATCATCAACACAAGGTTGAACGTGATCATCAAACGTCAAACACGAGGAAACATAAGGCATCAATTAATCAATCTGGTAGGCTCAATCTTCTTTTTCAGGAGATAAATCATTTCTGGATCATAAAATTTTGAAATCATCATCAAATCATTAAAAAATCCTCAAATTCAAAAATAAACAAGGTTCCCTAAACTTGTTTTATTTAATTAATCTTCACTAAAATCCAATTAGGAATTAGAGCACATTTCTACAACTTTTTGTGCCACCTCACCAAGGTCACATGAAAATAAATAACTCTAATTTTTAATTAGGATTATCTTCAACTCATTTCAAAAAGCACATGGCTTATTCCTCCCACACTTCCACCAATTTTGGAGCACATGACTTATTCTTCCCACACTTCCACCAATTTTGGAGCACATGACTTATTCCTCCCACACTTCCCCCAATTTTGGAAGCACATGGTCTTCTCTTCCCACACTTGAATCTTCCATCCAAATGGCATGTTTCCCATTGGTCAAGAGATTCTTCCATCCAAATGGCATGTTTTCTTTGGTCAAGGGGACATCTTGATTCTCTTCATCTTCACCATCCATTTTTCTTATTCGAATCTGGATCATTGATTATTGCCACCTCACTATATGCTTGGAAAAGGCTATAAATACAACCCTTGGGCCTTGTATTTTGCATCCACATTTGAAGTAAAGTTATCATGTAGGTTTATCATTGGAGCTTGGGAGCATTTTGGAGTCTTATAGCTAGTTTTTATATCATTTTTTTCTTTGCATTTACATCTTAGCTTTAAATATTGCATCATAGTTGCATTTTATCATCCATCTTGCATCATAGTTGCATTTTAGATTAGTTCGTTTTAAGTTTACATTTGAGCATATGCAAAATCATGCATAGAATCATATATGCATAGAATCATATAGATCACTACCATAGTATCCACCTCCACTTATTCATTTATCATCAACATCCTTCACTCATCATAGCCTTCATCATCATTGTTTGCATATAGTTTCATGTAGGCATTAGATTGTCTTGCATGTTGAATGTTATCTTGTTTCCTAAGTACTCATTTTAACAACCATTGTTCTCATAGAAATCTAAGGGCCAAACAATTTAATAAATCCTTAGTAATAGAGGACAATGAGACATTCTTGAAATATTTGTTAAGATGCAATTTAGAATAGTTTACTTTGCTTTGAATTTTTAATGTAAATCATTTCATTAAGGTTTGTGTTGATACTAACTTTGCACATTTCACACACACACAACCCAATGCTCATCTTTACATGCTTCATTCACACTAGTAGGCTGAGTCTTTGAAATCAAGCAGTATTCTTCTACAATCTTTCTCCTAGTCTGGACACCTTTGTTCTTATCTCCTATAATCTGATCTTCTGAATGATTCAATCTTACATACCTCAGAGTCCTCTTAGGTTGTTCTTCAACTTAAGGCTCTTGTGTTCTCTCTTCTGCAATTTCACTAGTTTCTTCTTCCTCTTGATTTCCTGATCCACTGGAATGATTTGCACTTGATTTGTAGTTTGAACTTGCTTTCCCTTGTTTGTACTAACATTCGGATCATCATAATCATATCCACAAGTTCTAGATGGTGTACCTAATTCTTCATCAACCTTGAAATTTTCACTTTCAACCGTTTTCCTCAATCTTTTGTTGTAACACTAGTAGGCCTTGCTATTAGTAGAATAACCCAAAAAGATACCTTCATCACTCCTAGCATTAAACTTCCCTATGTCTTCATCTCTCTTGATATAACATTTGCTTCCAAATATCTTGAAATATTTAACAGTAGGCTTTTGACCAGTCCATAGCTCAAAAGGGGTCTTACTAGTATCACCTTTGATTTGTACCCAGTTGAGTGTGTACATAGCAGTATTCACAGTTTATCTCTAGTAGATATGAGGGAAATTTCCTTCCAACATCATAGTTCTAGCAACATCTTCAATTGTTTTGTTCTTCCTTTCCACAACTCCATTTTGCTGAGGGGTTCACGGTGCAAATAATTGTCTCTTTATTCCATGTTCTTCACAAAAATAATTAAATTCACCGGAAGTGAATTCACCACCTCTATTTGATATCAGACATTTAATCTTCAGACCTGTCTCTGTCTCAACCGTAGCCTTAAAGGTCTTCAACTTTTCCAGTGCTTCATATTTCTACCTTAAGAAAGTAACCCACACCATTCTTGAATAATCATTAATGAGTAACATGAAATACATGTAACCTTGTAAACTTCTGACCTTAGAGGGACCACACAAATCAATATGCACAAGTTCCAACAATTCATTTGAACAATGTTGTTTGCTTCGAAATGAAATTCTAGTTTGCTTTCCTAACTGACATTCCTTGCATATGGCATTAGTAGGTTTCACCAACTTAGGTAGATCTCTCACAGCCTTAGTAGAACTTATCTTGACAATATTATCAAAGTTAACATGACACATTCTCCTATGCCATAACCAACTTTCATCAACTTGAGCAATCAAACAACTTTTACTAGCAAAACTCAAGTGAAAGATATTACCTTTTGTTTTTGTACCTGATGCAACTACATTTCTAGAACTCAGTATTTTGTACTTTCCATCCTTGAACTGAAGATTGTATCCCTTATCAACCATCTAACCAACACTTAAAATATTATTCTTTAAGCCTTCCACATATAGGACATCATCAGTATTATGCTTACCATCAAGAGAAATGCATCCTTTGCCATGGATCACACCAGCTATATTATCACCAAATCTCATAACGCCACCATCATACTTTTCCAAGCTTACAAACTTACTTTTATCTCATGTCATATGATGTGAACATCCACTATCAATCACCCATTCATCTTTCTTTTCAACTCGAGCAGCTAGGGCTTTCTCCACATTTGTACAACTAGCAGATTTAGTAGATGTAGGATTATTTTCCTTGATAGCAATAAATACCCATTCATCATCACTTCTATTTCCTTTATTAGATTCATCATCTATCACACCTTCATCAGCAGCATAGTAACACTTCTTTTGAAATCTAGGCTTGTTATGTCTTGGTTTAGGAGCTCTTTTCGGAAACCTTGATGCAAAATGACCTATCTTATTCCAAGAAAAAAATTTAAGAGACAATTTTCCTTCATACTTACCTTTTCCTCTCAGTACTCTTTTGACAATAAGTGCTTCCAGCTCTCTTTCTTCTTCTTCTTCAATTTTTTTGATTCCATCCTCATACTTGAATGTCTTTCTAGATGAACTCTTACCTAGATCATATATTTGTCTATATCTTCCGGAAGTAGCAGCCTTAAATGCAAATTCAACCTTAGAAAGGGCATCACCAAATTCACTCAACTCAAAAGTAGTAAGCTTACCAACCAACATGTCTTTGGTTACATTTGTTACAATTTGGAGCTCTTCAATAGCACTAGCTTTGATTTTGTAAGAATCAGAAAAGGATCTAAGCACTTTAGCAACAATCTTTGATTCATCTATCTGTCCACTAGCACATCTGATACCACACAATTTCATTCACTCTTTGCATAAAAATAGTAATGTTCTCATCATCACCCATTCTCAACTTTTCAAATTTTCCTTTCAAACTCTGCAACTTGGCAAACTTCACATTAGTATCACCTTCATACAAGGTTTCCAACTTTTTCCAGATCTCATAAGCAATCTTCATATCCAAAAAAATTGTCATCTTAGCATCAGTCAAGGCACTCAACAATGCTTCCTTGGCCCTGATATTATACTCAGCATCTCTAATCTTAGAAGTAGTAGTAGGACCATTCTGAGGAACAACATACCTATTACATGTAATGTTCCAGAAGGGTTCACCAATGCATCTCAAATGATACTCCATTCGATTTTTCCATAGATAATAATTTGTTTCATCAAATTTTAGACTATCCTTCTTGTAAGTCGCCATCCCAAATCACCTCAAGCTATTAAAATTCTTCCAAGGAACCTGCTCTGATACCAATTTTTGGCAGCACAAGGGTGAACAATTGAGAGGGGGGGTGAATACGTTGTCATAGAAATTTAAAACTCATTCAACTTATTAACATTATTCTTTAATCTAATTAATAACCATGAAAGCATAAATCATCAACACATCAGAAACACACATAACACCAAGATTTTTTTACATGGAAACCATGTTAGGGGAAAAAGCATAGTGGAGGTCAGTCCACAATATTATACCCTGTTAAAAGTATAAGAAATGAAAATATGGGGAATGCACTTGCATTCAGGCACACTGCCTAGAGCTCACTGCTCAAATACAATAGGGCTAACCACCTAAAGGAAGACACACTGTCTTACAGAAAAAATCGGATTACATCTATAGGGATTTGAACTGATAGAATAGCATCTGCTAATGCTTGATCAAAGTTTTGGTTAAGCACATGAACACTTATTTACTCTTCTTCACTCTTCTTCACACTCTATTGTTCCTTCGAATGATTTAGATCAATATTCACACATATACACATAGAAGCACACCTCAATTCAAATAAGCAATCACTCTTATATATCCGCAACAAGAAATTTCATCCCTACATGTCGGCTTTAGCAAAATAATAAAATGAATATAAACTGTCAACCCAAAATACTAAATATTATTAATACAAATGAACCAAGGTCAGCCACAACTTAGTGAAGACCCAAATCAACATCTCCAAAGTGAAAACACTTTAATTAATTAATCCTCGAAGATCCACAATAGGCTACAACCACCATGTCTACCAAGAACAAGAAAAACATGAACACACAAGAGAAAATCACCAACCACAAGCACAACAATCAATGCAGACATGCAACAAAGATAGAGCATGATCTAGAAGCATCCACAAACATCATGAATCATGAGAGAATCATCTGCAACAACTGAACTCACTAAAATCGCATCAACTTCAATCATGAACACAAATTGAAGCAAAAAAGAATTGTTAGAATATAAATCTTCATAACTCAATCAAATCTTCATGTAGATCTTTAAAACTTGGCATGGATAGACTAGATACACTCAACAATAAACCCTTTAGTCTACAACCTCTGATAATCAACATACAGAACTTTCCGAAATACTGAACTTCACTTCACCACTAACAACCTACAACTCATCTCATTACAATTTTCTCAATATCCTTGACATATACAACTTCTAATGAATTAATGCTAATAGTGTTGACATCAATTACAACCACATATGAGCAACACAACCATAATATCCAATAGTTCCTTGTACTCAACCTTGATGTCCTTGAGTGTCTGCTTCATCCATAAAACCTTACAACATGTTGCTACACACTCTACTTCTCTTGTAAAGAATGTGAGTGATTCTTGATTTTTTCTCATCTAGGAATAAGTTTTTCTCCCAAGAAAAATGCACCACCACTAGTGCTTCTTCTATCATATACGCTTCATATCCAATCAACATATGTATATGCAATCAAAGAGAAATATTTTCTCTTGGGATACCACAGTCCATAGTCAATAGTACTTTTGATGAATATGAAAATTATTTTTACTACGTTGACATGAGACTCTTTGGGAGTAGCTTGAAATATTACAACCTTACACACTTATTTCATAATATCTAGCCTTGATGTAGTTAAGTACAATAAGCTTCCAATCATTAACCTATACATTTCTTGATTTGCATGAGGTGACTCATTTGATTTACATAGTTTACATCCATTTATCATGTGGTTACTAACTAGTTTTCTATCTTCCATTCCAAACTTCTTAAGCATCTCCATAGCATAATTAGTTTGAGATATAAATATCCCATCATCAGTTTGTACAATTTGTAAACCAAGGAAAAATGACAATTCGACTAACATGGACATCTCAAATTCAGTTTGTATTTGAGTAGCAAACTCTACACATTTTGTCATTTCTACCACCAAATATGATTTCATCCACATATACAACAACGATTATCATGTGCTCACCTTCATATTTGAAATACAAATTACTATTTCCAAATCCTTTCTTAAATCCTTGTTGTTGTAGATACTAGTCCAATCTTGAATACCATGCCCTCAGTGCTTGTTTTAGACCATACAATTCTTTCCTCAGTCTACAAACATAATCATCTAATAATTGAAAAAATTATGTTTGTTCTATGTAGACTTCTTCTTCAATGTTTCCATTAAGAAAAGTAGATTTGACATCCATATGATAGACTTTAAATCCTTTATAAACTAAAAATGCAAGAAACATTCTCATTACTTATAATCTTGCAACTAGTGCAAATGTGTCATCGAAGTCTATCCCTTCAAATTTTGCATATTCTTTGCACACCAGTCTTTCTTTGTTCCTTACTACAACTCCATCTTCATTGATCCTATTTCTAAACACCCATTTAGTGCCTATCACATTTTTCCTTGGAGGTCTAAAAACCAATTCCCGTGTTTTTTTCTTCTCAATCTAATTCAACTCTTCTTCCATTGCTTTTATCTAACTCTCATCCTTGTTGGCTTCCATGTAACTCTTAGATTCAATCTGAGACAAGAGAGAAAAATTTACTTGTTCCTTATTTTTTGCAAGTCTTCTTGTAATGAAATAACTTGCACAATAGAAGAAGATGATATGAAATATGATGCAAATACTTGATAATAACTGAGAATAACAAGCCACTTCAAGGGGAAAAACTTCCAAATATCTCCAATGAGAACACAATTCACAATATGATGCTGAAATAAGACACAACCTCCTATATAAACCTATTTATGCCTATCACCTAGGCCGACCCAACCAACTAAATAATAATATAATAATGATAACATGACTTAATTAGGAGTTAAGATAGCCACAAGTTGACTATTCATACCCCGATGTACACAAATATTAAGGGCATAGCATGCCCCCCTCTTCAAAGAAGCATTTTCTTCAATGCTAATCAAGTGTGGATTCTTTTGAATGAACTCCTCATCCTCCCATGTGGCATCTTCGACTAGTAAATTCTTCCATTGGATGAGATATTCAATGAGAGTTCTATTCCTCAGCTTCTTCGTGTGTGTTTGAAAAATGCACTATGGTTCCAAAATGATTCTTCCTTCTTCATCGAGCTCTAGTAGTGTTATTTGAGTTGGAATATTATGCCCGATTACCTTCTTCAAACAAGAGACATGAAAAACTGGATGTATCTTTGTTGTTGGTGGCAACTCTAGCTTGTAGGCAACACTACTGATCTTTTGCATGGTTTGGTATGGCCCATAATACCTTGGAGACAACTTATTATTCTTTTTAGGTTGCTTTAGTGAGATTTTCTTATAAGGCTGCAATCTCAAGAATACCCAATCCCCAACTTCAAAACTTCTTTCACTACGATGTTGGTCCGCTTGTTGCTCCATTCAATTTTGTGTCATGGCTAAATTCTCCTTGATTTCTAAAAGTACCTGTTGTTGATGAAGCAAGTGGTCATCTACTGCCTGAACTCTTGGTGACACCTTTAATGATGATGTAATGGAAGGAGGATGATATCCATAAAGTGCCAAAAATGGAGACATTTTTTATGAGCTATAAAAGAAGTGTTATATCACCATTCTACAAGTGGTAGCCAATCTACCCATTGAGACTGTTTCTCTGAAGTGAAACAATGTAGATATCCTTCCAAACACTTATTAACAACCTTAGTTTTCCCATTTGATTGAGGGTGGTATGAAAATCTATGAGCCAATTGAGTACCCAAACATGAGAATAAATATTTCCAAAAGTGACTAGTGAAGATGGGATCACGATCACTGACAATAACCTTAGGTGTACCATGTAGCTTTTGGATATTCTCCAAAAAAAAAATCCACTGAACTTGATGTAAAATGATGTGATAATGAAATGAAATGTGCATATTTAATGAGGCAATCAACTACTACCATGATGAAATTATGGCCTTTAGATTTGGGAAGCCCTATGATGGATTCCATGGATACCTCTTCCCAACGTTGGCTAGGAATAGATGAGGGCTGCAAGAGACCTGGTGACTTAATTGTCTCCCCTTTATTCATTTGACAAGCCAAACATTCAGCCACAAATTTTTGAACATCACCTTTTAGCCCTTCCCAAAAAAATACTTGTCTGACTCAATGATATGTATTTAGAAATCCTAAATGGCCACCAACTGGATTCTCATGTAGTTCTGTGAGAATCTTGTGTTTAAGAGTGGAATTCTTGTAGAGATACAAACGCTCTTTATACCAAAGAGTATCTCCCTTCCAAAAAAAATTCTCTGAACTACTAGGATCACTTTTTAATTGTTGGATGAGATTACTTGTCGCAACATCATTTTTCCACTCTGCTTTGGCTTCTTCCACCCAATTTTCTTGTAATATTGAAAGGGCACACAAAAAGGCTTCATCTTTCTCATCCTTCCTAGAAAGTGCATCTACCACAATATTTTCCTTCCCTTTATTATATGCAATCTCAAAGTCATATCCTAACATCTTAGTGACTCATTTTTGTTGCTATTTAGAAGATAATATTTGTTCCAAAAAATATTTTAGGCTATTGTAGACATAGAAAATATACAGATTGATATTGCCCACTCGATCCCGATCTACTAATATCGTTTCATTCTGAATTATCCCTCTGTCTAACTATTTAATCGAATAGCCTTATTTGATTAAAGTCATCATAATTCCCCTTTTAATTAAATAAATCTCTCAATTTAGTTAAATCATCTCTGTATAATTAGCTAGGTCATTCCATCTTCCTATCTTTATTTAATTAAATAATCCATATTATTTGATTAAATTTCTAAAGTTCATCTGATTAAATTAAATAAATCAAACATTTATCTAAGTTAATCTAACATCACCCCTTTTGGTTGAATAAAAATATTTATTTAACTAAGTCTTAATCATTTTCATCTCTTTTTTATTTATTTCAATCCTAAAATCTAAATCAAATGGTCAAATCAGCTAAATCTCCCCTTAAATTAATCAAATCTTGATTAATTTAATCCTAATCACTCAAATCCTCTAGATTTTGCAACTTGCACATGAAAATCAATTTAATTGCTTTATAAATCACTTATTTTCATTCAAAAAAGACATCCAAGTGGGAATATTCCTCAAATTTGAAATCTCCCCCCAAAATGACTTGTCCATCCAACAAAGAATTTAAAGCTCTTACATTGTCTCTTACATGTCTCCCACTTGGCATTTAACTCATCTTTCATCCCCCCTAAACATGTCATTTCATCAAATTCAAATTTCAAACTTACACATTGATCAAAATGTGCTCAAACTTCCTTCATTCACAAGTTGACAAGTGGCATCTTGCCATTGGTTGAATGTTAGTCCCACATTGCTCTATTTTGGACATTCATCCTTCAATCTCATCTATAAATAAGAGTCTTCATTCCTCATTTGATCATCCACAAATTATGCAAAGTTATTATGCTAAAATCTTTAGCCATTTCCATCAAATATTATTGAATCATAGCTAGGTTATGCAGGTTTTTAGCTTGGAAGCATTCATCCTTCATCAACAAAGTGGATCAATCATCAACACATCTTCAACATATCAATCTTGCATCATAGGAATTGAGAAAGGGCCAATTTTTACATCAAATTGGCACAAATTCCCCCATGGGATTATGAGTTTTCAAATTTAATTAGGATTCAAATCTTTGTTTTGTCATTTTTATTGTGTTCTTCATTGTTTATTTTTCCTAGTTTGAGTTTTGTAAATGGATTTCATGGGGAATCCTTGTTCTTGTTTGCAATCTCTAACTTAATGTGTTTGTTCTCATTGTTTTGTAGATATTTGGATTGGGGTTCACACATTTGGTGCTAAAAGGAGGGCCTACTGGAAAATCAAATCACATTTTTTGAGAAAATTCTATGGTTTTTGATGTTTTTGGTGTTTACAGCAAACAGAACCGCCCATAGTCCAGCGTCGCCATACAGAACTGCTCAAAAATTCAAACTGCATTGCTCAAAAATCAAACTGCGCTGCTGGAGTCTCCAGCGTTGCCATATAGCACCGCTACAAAATCAAACAGAGCCGCCATCACAAACAGAACCGCTTGGATTTCTTTCTTATTCATGCAAACTTAAAATGGCCATATCTTGGTCATTTTTTAGTCTTTTTTCAAGCTTTTTTTTTTTAAATGGGGTAGAATTTCATAAGCTACCCAATGGTGTAGGTTATTATCAATTTTTATAGAGTTAAAATTTTCAAATTTTTACTTAATGTCAAATCATAATGAAACTTGGTCTAACTTTTAGGGTTTTTATGCTTACGTGTCTATCTAACCATCATATCTTCTTGTTTCTTGATTTCATTTGACATTTGGAGCTTGTGTTGCAGATTTTGAAAGATAAGGGAGCATGAAATTCAAAGAAAAATCATTATCATCATTGTAACAAGTGTTTTTAAACACTTTGGGAAGAAATTATAATCCCTCTTCTAAGGATTTTCTATCTTTCAAGCTTTTAGAATCTACTAATTTCATTTGGGCTCTAAAAAGAATCTTTCAATTTTTGCTACAAAGGGTTTAAAATGAACATTAGGACTCAAATCTACTACAGTTTGTTTTTGGGATTAAAAATTGAACAAAACAACTCTCATTTGTCCTTTGGTGCTTTAAAAAGAACTCACAATTGCTTTGTAGACTTAAAAGGAACAAGTGCAACTTTTTTTTGTGATTTATTAGTTAAACTAACATCATCAAAAAAGGACGTATGTGCTTCTCTCGTTCTTTATAGCGATCTTGAGAATCAAAAGGTTTTTTGTGATCTTAGGTTGAGATAAAATAATCACCTCCACACCTCATTTTGGGTTTAAAAATTAAACAAAACATTGTGTGAGTGTGAGTAGAGCATTATTGCATACACTCTCTCTCTATTTGTGTTGCAAACAAAGATTGATCGAGTTACAGATATTATCTTTACTTGCTTTTGTTTATCTTAGAGGGCCTGCCTTGGGGAAAAAGTACTCACCCAAGGGAACGACTCAATCGATAACACTCTAAAGCCAAGATTATTTCCAACCAAGATATAAATATGGGTATTGGATTAAACGCCAATATCATGTGGTTGGCTCCGACGAGATGGATCTGAAAAGGGACTCTCGCCGTATGAGTCAATCTCCACGAATGAAAAGTTTGAACTAAAACCCTTGCTTGTAGTAACCAACTAGTTCATCCAACGAGTTTATCAAAGTGGTGCATTGGAACTTAGATTCCAAGAAGTTACTTTCTATGTCCGATCTTAGTTAAAGTATAGAGGTTAAGACTTCATTCTTAACATACCTTTATACTCTTTCCTTGGTTGCTTGTAAAATCATGTCTTCTACTACAAAGGGCATGAGGCAAGCCCACCAAGAAAAATGTACCAATTGAGCTGAGATATTATATTGCTTATGAGTGAAAACACTTTGCTTGTTTGAAAACATTTCGAAACAAACACTTAACATCCTCATCAAAATTTCAAACCCTTTAGGAGGCAAATACAATTGACCAAATTCATGTGTTATTGCTTTCCCTTGGGATTCACATCCTTAGAGGTTTCTAAACACTTGAACTTGCATCTCAATTTGCCTACTAAAGATTAACAATAGGTAACCCTTGCCTTGGATTCATCAAATTTCCACATAACATACTTTGTGGGATTTAAAGAAATTAGGACATTAGACATCTAGTTTGGAATACCTAATCAAAGAAGTGTTTGTGGTAAAAACAATTCACTAATCAAGATGAAATCAATTGAACCCCACACATGTGCTTGTTTATCTATTGTCTTATGGTCTTTTGAGAAAACATTTATCTTTTGGTTTGAAGGGAAAAACATGTTCTTCAAAACCTTGGCCTTGTAAACAAGTCCTTCTTAGGTTCATTTAGGATAAAAATCAATCACTTCATCCATTTCAAACATTTATCATCCCATCCCACAAGCAGCTTTGTAACTTTGGAAACATCATTATCTGGACTTAGGTACTATAGACATCCAAATTTGGACACTTAATTTATCCAAATTTATCACTTTTCGTCTAAACATCCTCTTATCCGAGTTAATTAAGTGATATTACTATTATTTAATTAATATCTTTAATTCTGCTAAATCCCTAAGGTATTTAATTAATAATTAAATACCTTACCCTCCTTAATCCTCTTTTCATCAAATGAATTAAATAAATGTTACATTTATTTAATTCCTCACATGTCATTTTCATCTAATCCTAATCCATCTCCTAATTTCTTTATTAGGGATGTGCACATGCCTAATCCTTGATTAGGATGTGTCACATCCTCCAACTTTTGCAAGTTGGCTTCTAATCCTCATTTATCTTCTAATTACTGATTAATTAAAACCTAATCATTCCCCAAGGAATTTTTAATTCCTTTTTATTCTGCCTAGATTCCCCTCTCTTATATGTGAATTTTTAATTCACATTCCATCCTTTCAAGGCTTCTAGAACCTTGGACTTGTCACAATCTCCACATGTGACCAACCTTGGACTTGTCACAATCTCCACATGTGACCAAGTCCCACCTTTTTGGAGCCCACCTTTTACCCTTTAGATCATCCTAAGAATGTGAATTTTTAATTCACACTTATTTCCCCAACCACCTTTCCTTTTCCCATGTAGATTTTTGAGGAATTCCAAAATTCCTCAAATGTCCCTTTCACTCCCACTTGGGGACAAAAAATCCATTTTTGTGGAAATCTCCTCACTCCCCAAGGTGTATGTCCTTTTCCACCTTGGTGTACCTTCTTGACACCTCACATCCCCTTGTCCACTTTACCCTCCACATGTCAAGATGTGAGGGCTTAGGGTTTCAACCCACCATAGCCCTTCATCTTGGCCCTCCTTGTTGGAGCAATTCGACTGCTGAATTCTAGAATTCAACCTCCTATAAATACTTCATGGGAATTTTTAGAACACTCTTCATTTGAGCAACCCATGCCAATTTGCCTTCTCAAAGACTTTTGCATTCTCATAACTACATGCTGCCCATTTGAATCCACAATCCTTTACTATCATCTAGCCATCTTTTTAATCATTTGTACATCTAATCTTGCATCTAGTCACTCAAGCAATCATCTAAGGAGCACACAATCCATTCCAAGCAAGGGCCAATCAAAGAGGTATCAACAACAAGGGAGGTAAATTTGTTTGTGTTTCATTTTGTTTACATTCTTTTTCGTTGTATCACTCTTTTGGCTAATCTTGAGGTGTCCTTGGTATTTTGTCATTCACATTTCTTAGTTAGTTTGTACATTTAGAGAGGGTAGATATCAAGGTATACATCAATGACGGACCCATAAATCTAGTCTTGCATTTAACTTCCTTTAGATTAAGTATTTTGCGGTGAAAAGCTCATGTAAACGTGGTAGCACCCTCGCAGAAATGCAGCACTCCCCGCAGAACGCTGTAGCCCGCAGTGTGGTAGCGCCCACGTAGCAAAGCGAAAGAGGCGCCCAAACGCCAAGAGCCCCCTTTGGCCACCCCGAGAGCTCGCGATCTCTCTCCACCACCCACTGCTGCAACCAGGGACACATTTAGGAAGGTCTTACTCAACACTCTCTCCTTGTTGCAAGAGGGGTGGGGCAACCTGCCGCTTTAACCGACAAAGTCAAGAAAAAGGTGGCAGCACCACGCGTAAACGCGGCAGCGCCCCACCTAAACCGCGGGTAGTGTCCGCCACAGTCACCACGCAAATGTGGCGCCCCCACGCTATAAAATGCAACAGCCTACGAACGCCAAGAAGGCCCCGGTGAGAAACGGTAGCCGCCCACGCAGTAAACGCTAAATACCACAAAGCACACCCCACGCAGAAATGTGGTAGCGCCTACGCAGCCGCCCAATACGTAAACGTGGGCGCACAGTAAACGCAGTAGCGCCCCAAAACAGCACAGTTTGGAAGGTAAAATAGGTGTTTTGACTTCGTTTTTGCTCTAGTTTTTTGCTATTTTCATGTGATAACTCTCTAACGTTGTTCTGGCAAGAATATTGTTGTTTTTCGCTAACGTTTTGCAGCATATTGTGGCAAAATTTGACCAAAGACGAAAAAGAGGACAACTAACATTTGTTTACAGGGTCATCTACATAATCAGACTTTCAAAAATTATCTTTGATGTTTTCAAACATAGTCTAATTAGGGAGAGTAAACCTCATTGTTTGTTGTGGTTGCTTACTTTTGTGTTACCCAAGGGGGCATTGATTTGTTTTCACTTTCCCCTTGCACTTCGTGTGAGCCTGGGGAGTAGTTGGAAATAGTTAGTGTCTTCCTTTAGTGGGACCTGCTTGGGGATTTCATCACCCCAAGGATGATCTCAAATCCACGTACCGGTACAGTGGGGGAGAAATGAAAGTTGTACCTCAATCTAGTTGTGTCGAATTAGCAGAGTCAAGTTAGTGATACCTAGACAGACGGAAGAGTTGGTATGAGCCTTTCAAAGATCTCGGGTTCCTAACTCACACGCCTTTGTGACCTGACCCGGGTGTTCAATACTACAGCCTCACGACCGAGTATATCAAGGACTCCCTAGAAGCCTTGTGCATCCTAGATTAAGACTTTGTCTTGCCATACCCGTAATATTAATCATAGGATTGTGCTTGCTTGAGGTGTTATCTCGTAAAAAATCTGTCAAATTTTTGATACTTTGGACTTGTTTTATCATTTTGTGTCCTTGCCATAGCCTTTGCCATCAAAACCAAACTTTGTCTCATCACAGAAGAAGGCAATACTTCAAAGGCCAGAGCGCCCCAATTTACTGCGTAAAGGCGATAGGCACCTCAGAGAAAGACCTGTAGCCGCCTCCCGACGCATCGCAGCCTGCCTACGCCTCCCGATTTTGCTAGAAACGCCCCCATTTACCCGCAGCTGTCTACACCCCAATTTTGCCGGAATGTCCCCTCGATTTACTACGTATCGCCGACTACGCCCTCTAACTTCCTAGGGCCATCATTTACAAACCGTGCATCGGATCAACTTCGTTCAAAAACAAAATTTGCTCAATTTTTCAAGCTCTATCTAGTGGCACCTTTTATTTCTTCCTATCTAATCAAACCAATCCATTCCTCTAATCAGATACATACAATCACTTCATCTAATCAATTATCCAATCAATATCATCTAATCATTTAATCCTATCCAATCAAACTGATCTAGCACTTGAATCAAATTCATCAAATCATCTACCCGATCCAATCATCCATCTACCAAATCCCATCAGAATCAAAAGCAATCCCATCCAATCATCCTAATCTAAGCTTTTGTCTAATCTTGATTTGAGCTTGACTTAAATCCCAATTTGAGCTTTCATCCATCTCCATTCAAAATCTTTGATCCATTCTATTTATGCTTTCACCATCATGAATCCTCATCCTCCATCAATAGTAGTCAAGGGAAACCCCAATTACGGGGATGACGATAATGAAAGTTTTGTCAATCAAGAAGAATATGACATAGATCCCCTTGACACTATCATCTCTAGTAAGCTTTCTCCACCCACTTTCCAAAATTTGATTACTCCTATGGGCCATCCTGTTATGTCTTCATCCATGCCTAGTCATGCTCCTTATGCCACCCTTAACAATGGATATCCAGTATCTTTTTCATCCCCATATTTGTCATGTCCTTCATCTACATCATCCCCTTACACAACATCTACATCCTCTTATCCTCATCTTCCATCCCAATACTCCTATTACAATTCCCCATCCATGTCCCCCTATCCTAATCCTCTTTTCCAATCTTCCCATACTAATCCTACATCCACACCCTTTACCTTAATCCTACACCCATGTCTCCTCATCCTAATCCATCATCCCAATACCTTTATTATAATCCATCCCCCTACATCCTCTTGTCCCACTACACCACCTATGTCTTCTTGTCCTAATCCACAATCCATGTCCCCTATCTTAATTCACCACTCCAATATCCTTACCCAACCCACCATCCAATCCCCAGTCCTCCATCTACCCTAGTCTCCATCCAATCCCATTCCTCCATCTACTCCTAGTCCTCCATCCAATCCCATTCATACATCTACTCCTAGTCCTCCTATCCAATCCTAGTCCCTCCATCTACTCCTAGTCCTCCATCCAATCCTAATCCTCCATTTACTCATGGTCCCACATTTGATCCCATTCCTCCATCTAACCCTAGGCCACCAATCCATAATCCCTCATCCATTTCTACCACACTAGCCAAGCCAACCATATGCAAGTCTCTCATTTTAGAAGTTCTCCAAGGACTCATGACAAAGAAGCCATCCCCAACTCCACATCTTGAAGTCATGGAACCATGCCATCTAGATCCATCATCCACGGTCACTAGTGATGAGACCCTTCTCCATACCACACCTATCATTGTTGTTACCACCCCTAGCACTGATCAAACCATTGAACCTACTAAATCCATTGAACCACCATTCCTACACCAAGAACCACCGAATCCATCAAGACGCCTAATTCCAATCCACCTCTACTCTTAGATCCACCCAAATCCAATCCACTCCCACCCCTAGTAGCACCGAAACCCATTCCAATGAACCTCATGAATCTTCCATCCCTCCATCTTCCCCACTTGAAGAGTCCCAACAAGGCTCCATTACCATGCCTCCCGCACACGATGAGTCACGCCAAGAGTCTAATCCAAAGCATGCCAACATATCCCCTTCTCCAGATCAAGATCCTACTATCCCATCTAGTCCACCTCAAGATCACAGTCCCCCATCCATTCCATCCCATGATCCCCTTGCTTCCACTACTCCATCTCCATCTCCATCACATGAGCCTACTACCACAAATCCAGATCCTATCATGGCCCCTACTCCCTCTCCTGATGTTGCTATCCCATCATCTCCTTCTCATGATCCCCCATCATCGCCTAAAAATGTTATCCCCACACCACTTGCATATCCCCTTGGTCCTCTCACATTCCTCCATGGTGGTCTCCTCGCAGAAGAAAAACAAAGCATATACACCAACCCTCCTCTTCCACCTAATAACAATGAGCTCTCACATCATCTCTTCTAGAATAACAAAAAATCCCAAGGTCCTAGATCGAATACTCAAGAAAAAATGAACTATCAAGGAAAAGGTTTAGGCCTTCATGAGCAAGGATTATAGAGCTCATCCAAGCTTAAAGAAATACTTGTATCCGCAAGGTCTTGGATGTACTACCTATGACTCAAGTAATCCAAAATGTTGGTACAACCTCTAGACATCCTCAATGTTTTTCCAAAAGAAGAAATGTCGGCTTTCTCATTCCCACTAGATCATATGTTGCCATCCCTCCTCCTCTATCATACTTCACCTCAAAACAACCGCCCATCTTCTCCTCCCTTCATCCGCTTCCATTCATATTGGGTCCTATGTCCCCTCATCCCATCCCATCCTCTAGGTCCATATCTATTTTGGGCCCCCATATCCCAAAATCACCTCCTCCATCTCATCATATCCATCCTTTCATCCATTCATCACCTATCCATCTCATCCATCATAAACATCCCTCTCACATACCCCATAGTCAGGATCAACAAGGGCACTTACCTAAACATCCTCCATCTACACATAATCCCCATACTCCTACCTCCATCACTCCACATCATCCATCTCCTCACACCCATCCCATTGCTACTAAAAGCATTTTGGTTGTTAAAGAAAAAATGCATAAATCCAAACATCCACATGAATCTAAGGCTCCTCACGTCCCCTCCAAAAGACGTGGTGAAGAGAAGAA
The DNA here is from genome assembly GCA_007258455.2 of Sequoia sempervirens. Lineage (NCBI taxonomy): Eukaryota > Viridiplantae > Streptophyta > Pinopsida > Cupressales > Cupressaceae > Sequoia > Sequoia sempervirens. The sequence goes on along the minus strand of VDFB02386565.1, from coordinate 168,414 downwards.
AAGTCTAAATCTAAATAAAATCTGTAGGCCACAAAGGCCCACCAAAGCAAAGATCAAAACCATGTGGATCCCAAAGAAAAAAGATGCAATGCCATCACATGAAAAATTAGTAAGAATATCCAAAGTCGCTAATCCAAAAGCTCATCATACACCCCTTTCATCTCCTAAGTCTATTTTGGGTCCTTATGTCCCGAAATTCACCATTCCATCTCCTCCATTATCCCCACATTCTCCATCCCTTAATCCTATTATCTTTTCACATCCACCACTACATGTGCCAATGTTGGTCTTGAACACATCTCCCCATCACATATCCACCCCATCATTCCATCCATACCCTTTGCAACATCCCATCCATTATCCCATGTATCTCCCCTCTCAAATCCCTCTAATTCATCCTCATGTATAATCCATTTATCCTAATAAGGTTGTACCAACATCCAAAAGTCACTTCAAACATGGGCTCTTAACACCTTGATCCTTATCACATGTCTTCTAAACCGCTTATCCACTTCCTATCCTTACCCATCTCCTTCTCGCATGAACCAAAAGTCAAAAATCCACAAAAAAAAAAAAAGTAAAGAGAAATAATCCATCCAATGGTGAAAACTTGGCAAACAAGCGCCTTGGATAAGTACCATGATGAAAACCCGTAAATGCGTCATGTGTAACTCCATTTGCATTTGGGGCAACTTCTTGATATGCATTCCTCCATCCGCTATGCTTCCAACTATGCACCCGCCTTCCTGTTATCCATCCTCTTCATAAATCCCCCCATCCCACCTATCTTCGCATCCTACCATCATATCCCATTTATCTCCCATTCCCTCCATCCTTCTTGTGATCTTGATCAAAATAGGGGCACCTATCTATGCATGCTTTGGACACCTATTGGTATACATTCCCTTCATCCATGCTCTATCATATTCCTTAGTCACCCATCCTATCCTCATCTAGTTATCTCCTTTATCTTCCCACCCACTTGTCTTCTATCCCTCATGCCTCCTCATATATGACATATCTAGAGTGGGGGCATCTTCTTCTTTTGTGACATAATCCTTGGAGACATCATCTATCACAACATCCCTTCATCTCCCTATCCATCTATCATAGCATCCCTTCCATCTCCCCATCTATATCTTCGTATCCATCTATCCTGGCACCCCTTTCATCTCCCAATCCTTTTGTCCCTATCCATCTATCAAAACATCCCTTCATCTCCCTATCCATCTATCATAGCATCCCTTCCACCTCCCCATCTATATCTTTGTATCCATCTATCCTAGCATCCCTTTCATCTCCCAATCCTTATGTCCCTATCCATCTATCACAGCATCCCTTCCATCTCCCCATCCTTCTCTTCATATCCAGCTATCCTAGCATCCCTTTCATCTCCCAATCCTTATATTCCCACCCATCCAAACAATCCCTCCCCTCCCCCATCCCTATATCTTTATTCAATCTGCCATCTTTATCCTCATCCCATCTCATCCCATCTCACAATCCCTTGTCATTGGTATCTGGCTATAGGCCCCCCCCCATGCAACCCAATTCCATTTATCTCATCGTCATCACCCCTGATTCTCTTGCACATCTTTCCAATCCCTAATCACTTTTCATCACTCATCTATCTATCATATCATCATCCCAAGTCATTTTACTGCTTTGGATAACTATCCCATCCCTGAGCTTTATGTGATCATCATCATCCTATCCAATCCAACAGGTCTATCCTATCTTGTCGTATCGGTCCCATCTTTTTATCCACTTATCCTATCATCTTATCATCCTTTATCCATTGTTTTCCTTTGGTCTTGTCGAACTACGTTGCCCCTGCGCTTTCATGTAGGCAAGGTCGATCACTTGATCAGCCCCCGGGGCTCCTTTATCGTCTCTCGTAAATTTGGATGAGTAGGAGCCTTAGATTGAGAGACTTCTAATGAACATAGCTAGAACACAAATCCATTATCTCCTTTCTTAAGAAACTTTTTGCATTTGATGAGAGCTTACCATCTGTGGGGACTTTTCCTTCAACCCCCTTAGCTCTACTACCCTTCCTTATTAAAATCTCATGAATAGTTCTTGGAAGTTCATCTCAATTGTTCCCAATGTAGTAAACCATTGTATGCCCAAAACAATATATGTTGCACCCATGGATATGGCATACATTGGGGTGTCAAGTTGATAATATCCCATGAATAATTTAATGCTATGACACTTCCCTGAACAACTAACTGTACCACCATCTGCAATCAAAACCAAAAACTTTGGAGTTGGATATATAAAACAATTTGGACAAGTAGCCAACTTTTTGTTGATAAAATTATGAGTGCTACCTGAGTTGATCAACACTATTAGTTTCTACTTCTTTAAGAACCCCACTACCTTGAGAGTTTGTGGAGCACTAAAACCTGAGAGTGCATGACAAGAAATTATTGTTTGAGAATCATGTGATTCCTCATTTGACTCTCTTTCATCCTCTAATATGGGTTCCTCTTCTTCCTGACTTGGACCTTCAATATAGAACAATTTATTTTCACTACATTTATGTCCTCAACTATATTTTCTATCACAATTGAAACACAACCCTTTTTCTCTTTTCTCCTCAATTTGTTGTGGATTCAACCTAGTAGGTTGAGGAAGAGAAGGTGTTGAATATCCTTTCTCTCTTGTCACATTAGCCCCTTACTTCTTAGGAATCAAATACTTCTCTTCTACCCTGCGTGCTAAGATAAAAGACTCATTTATAGAGCTAGGACTAAACATGGGTACCTCATGTTGAATGTAATCCTTAAGACCACCCAAGAATAAATCATTCAAGTTCTCCTCTGTAATTTTATCTACTCTTAAGGATAGATTTTGGAATTGCTAAATATAATCCTTAATTGATCCTATTTGTTGAAGTTTAGCAAGCTGGTTGAAGAAGTTATCTATCACACTATTGCTATATTGTGCTTGGAGTTCCTCCATAAAAAATGACCATGAGATGGTGAGACCCTTCTTCCTTCGATGAGAAAAAAGCCAATGATACCAAATGAATTGATCTGGTTCTAGATATAGGGAAGCCATTGTGACCTTTTGTCCATTTGGGATTTGATGTACTTCAAAAAAAAATCCCATTTGGTTTATCCATGTTAGATGATCCTTGCCATCGAACTTGCACATATACACCTTTGGAAACAAATTCCTAGATCAAATGGGAGTATTAAAATTTGTGTCAATATTAGCTAACCTACAAGTTTCACCTTGGTTTCTTGAGAACTCCTTTCTTGGTTCATTCATATAGGTGCTTAACATACTTTGTATATCTGATATATCTCCTCTTAGGTCACACATATCCAGCTTCATTGAGAGGAAATATTGATGGAGTTATGGATAGACACTGAGAGGGGGGGGTGAATCAGTGTCAACACTTTTTCAACTTCGACCAAGATTTTTCATTCTGATTTCCTTTTCTTTCAACAATAGAGTAGAGTAATCACTTTTGAAAGCACAAAGATATGACAACATTAACTCAGTCTATTAGACAACTTATGAAAATATGATTTGAGTGAGATATCTTGCATTTTCCAAAACATAGCTCAGATTTGATCTCAATATTACTCTAATTAATGCATTCATGAGTTTAATGTAATCATTCATAAATAGAATTAAGAACAGTAATAATCCCAACAGTGAACTAAAACAACAACACAGAAAAGTAGTGAGCACACAGAAGAACAAAGAGACAAAAGATTTTCCGAGTGGAAAACCCTCCTAGGGTAGAAAAACCACTCCTAAACTGCCTTACTGGCTTAATCTTCAAAAACCACTGTTAACAATGCCTTATAGGCTAATTTCTGAGCACCAACTCAAGGAGCACCAACCCCTTACTCAGATTTCATAATTACACTCATAATATCATAGGATCTCTCTGTTTTCAATTAAGCACATATTTCTCTGTTTTCTCGTCTACAAAATACCCTAAGGATTACAACCAGAGAACTTATACTCTTTTCGACATAGGTTTTATATACATTTCAAGTATGTCTGTCATAATGAAAGTCTTCAAAGAATGCATTTTTCACAAGAATCTGAAACTCACTTGCCAATTTTAGAATTTGAAGCTAAATAGTGACAATCTGTAGATGATGGCAAAAAGAATCAAGAGTAATGCCTGTCCAGAGGGCTGCAAATAATCCATTATTTCAAAACCACGACTACCCACAATTTGAGAACCATAACCTCCCAATTCTCAAAGAATATTCAGCCATGTAACCACTCTGAGATTCCATGCCAACCAATGATGTCGGCATGCAACTATACTTAGAAATTCTATGTCGCCCACAGAGACAGAGTTTTTTAAACGTTCACTGAGACATCCAGACAAGTATGCCGAAGGAAATTATAACGTTGATCATTCCTTTGGTCCCTGTGCATTGCCATGACCTTCTTCCATCGGGGAGAAACCATATCGAAGATCTTTTATGTTTCCCCGTGATCACATTTTTGTTATATTTGTTTCTGTCACTGAGACACCAGAGTCTTTCTCACCGAGACATGCCCTTTTGTTTCATTCACTATCACTATAGCCTTTTGATATCGGAGAGACATCTTGTATACAAGTCTTTGTTTTGTCGGGAGCCCTCATGATCAACATGTCACCGTGACAATTCAATACCTATGCCGAAAGCAACTTTATCACTGTCAGTCATCCCTCTGTTTGTCGCTATGACATTCTACTATCGGAAAGACCCTTTGTAGATCACACTGTGTTTCACCGAAAGTCTCCTTTTATCTCTTATGTCTCACCAAGACTTGACGAGTTCGCTGAGACTCTACATCGAAACTCATGAGCATTACTGAAAAGTAACCTTCATTCTCATGTGGGTTGCCATGAAATTCTGCTATCGGTGAGATGTTTCATAGATGATGCATTGTTTTACCGAAAGTCATCCTTTCATCTGGTGTCACTGAGACAATCCATAATCGGGGAGACATCTTGGAGAGCACACTATGTCATACCGAAAACATTTATCCACTCTGAGTCGCAGTAACATAATGGTTCTCTCGCCGATGCATCCTTCTATCTTATGAGTGTTGCTATAACATACCATCATTGGGGAGACCTCTTGTAGAATGCTTGAGTCATACCAAAAGGTTTCTTTTGTTTTATGCATCGCCGAGACTTATCAATTCCTATGCCGACAAGGTCCATATGAATTCCATCGGTGAAACCCACAGGGTTCGCTATGAAATTATATCGATGCGGCCACTCTTGTCGATGTGTTCCCATTCATCCTCCGATCAGTAAGACATAACAAAATTTCTATGACATTTCAGCGAAGCCACAACCTTTGCCGATAAGACCTTTCGGTGCACAGTCGGTGAGACAATATGTCTTCGGTGAGACCACATACCGAATACAACACTCATGCCGATATGTTCCTTTTCCTTCAGTTGGTGAGACTAAGTAAGTTCACCAAGACATTACAATGAAGAAAAACCTCTTGCCGATGAGCACCCTTTGTTTCCGGTTGGGGAGACATGATGAGTTCGCTAAGACATTATCCCGATAACAAAACTCCTGCTGATAAGTTCATCCTCGGTTGCCGAAACCACGTGAATGTCTTGTTGATAGACGTCCACATGCATATGGTCCATGAGGCATAACAATTTCATTGTGACCCTTCACTGAAGCCTTAAACTCATGCCGATATACAATTTTTCAATGGCGGTCAGTGTGACATACCAATTTCGCTAAGACATCATATCAATGCCACAAATCTTGCCGATATGAACTTTCTTGTGCCGGTCGCCAAGACACAAAGCGCTCAATGAAACAACATGCTAATAGGGATTACTTACGCTGAAGCACCACCTCATGTATTATTTGGTGAGACCCAACGCATTCGGTAAGACCTCTCAGTAGTGAACAAACCTCATGCCGATAGACTTTTCTTCTGTCGCCAAGACCACGATCAATGTCACGCCGAAAGCTGCTTGTATGTAAAATCAAATCGTTATGACATTAGAAATGTCTTGCCGATAGGCAACACAGATGTTTATTAGAGAAATGGATCGGGGAGACCCAAGCATTCTCACGCCGATATGTTCTTTTTCTGTCACCGAAACAATGTACAAAAGATAACATGTGACTGCACGAAGCTCAAACTGATCAGTACCATAAGATATTTAAAAAATCTGAATGTAAGCAGTCCACTGAATGCCAAGAAAAGTAAACCATATAGACAAAGTTGTACCAAGATAAAGCATGAGAAACCAAACTGAAACTGTCAACAAGTAGAAACAACTGAAAGGGATTTTGACATCAAGGACAAACCATATGATCACAACTGAGAACCAACAAATATCTTCCTTGCCCTTACTAATTTCTTCATTAGAATTAATATCCTCTATTGTTACCCCATCCTTATCCAGAGTCTTCCCTAGTGTGACAACATTCTTTTTCCCCTTGTTGCAGGCCTAGTCTTGATGGGAACCAATAATTTTGAAATAAATCACACAAATAAAATTTAAATTCTCTAAAAACTTTACTATAACTTACAGGGGCCAAAATACCTCTCACCTAGAAAAATCTCCAAGAATTAAGTATATCTGTAGCCTTGAGTGTGATATTTGTGAAAACTATAATTTTTCAATAACTCGCTTATTTATGATCCAATTTCTCCAAATTTTGGACTGTAGGCTACTTTAGCATGTCCAAAAAAACCCACTAAAAATAAGGCTCCAATTCGATAGGATGTGAGATATATATAGATTCCAAATAAATTGTGTAGAAACCCTAATTCTTTAATAATTCTCTCAATTCTACTCCAATTCCTCTAAAATATGGATTATAGCTTCTTTAATATGTTCTTCAAATACTCTTTAAAAATAATTTTAAAAAATTTCTAAAATCTAAAAGATATGCTCTTCTGAAAATTGCCTCCAATATTGAGAAAAAATATTGCCTCTACGATGCCAAGATCATGCTTTGATACCACTTGTAATGAAATAACTTGCATAATAGAAGAAGATGATATGAAATATGATGCAAATACTTGATAATAATTTATAATAACAAGCCAATTCAAGGGTTCAAACCTCCAAATATCTCAAATGAGAACACAATTCACAATATGATGATGAAATAAGACTCACAACCTCCTATATATACCTATTTATGCCTAGGATATCACCTAGGCTGACTTAGACACCCCTATATAATACCTAGGCCGACCTAACCAACTAAATAATAATATAATAATGATAAAATGACTTAATTAGGAGTTAAGATAGCCACAAGCTGACTATTCATAACCTGATGTACACAAATATTAAGGGCATAGCACTTTTCCATGTCTGGACACCTTCATTTTTATTACCAATTATATGGTCTGCAAGGTGATCCTTTTGAAAATATTTTGCAGTAAATTTTTCATTCTCTTCTTTTGGTTCTTCATTAGTAGCATTTGTTACAAGGTGTGACCCTTGGTCTCCTCTTCCTGTGGTAGGCATAGTCCAACGCAAAACTTGGGCTTTGTGACATGTTTAACCACCTCATGTGGATCTTGATCTTGTATAAATCCAATGGTTGTATCGGGCATTAACAGGTTGATCTTTTGGTGCAACGATAGCCTTCTTTGCAACAATTGGTATCAGAGCTGAGTTCATAGGTTCAAACCCTGTGCTTGCACTAGGGGGGATTGTTGCAAGGTGTGACCCTTGGTCTCCTCTTCCTGTGGTAGGTGTAGTCCAGCGTGGCACTTGGGCTTTGTGACATGGTTTAACCACCTCCTGTGGATCTTGATCTTGTATAATCTAGTGGTTGTATCGAGCATTAACATGTCGATCTTTTGGTGCAATTACATCCGTCTTTGAAACATCTTCTTCATAGTCGCATTCATCATCAAAGCTATCTCTATCAAATTTAACATTTTTCATATCTTCATCAATATTAACATTGATGCTTTCTATAATCTTTTCCAACCTCTTGTTATAACATTTGTAAGATTTTCTTTGGGTGGAATATCCTAGAAATACTCCTTTATCACATCTTAAATCAAAGCTTCCCAAATTATCTTCTTCTTTTCATGTAGAATTTACTATAAAATACCATGAAATACTTGATAGATATTGGCTTATTGTACCATAGTTCATATGGAGTCTTATCACTCTTTACTCTTATTTGAACTATGTTCAAAATGTATACAAAAATATGCCTTACCTCACTCCAATATGCATCAGGTAATTTTTCCTCATTTAACATTGTTATGGCCATTTCCTTGTCTATCTTATTCTTTCTCTCTACTACTTTGTTTTGTTGTGGAGTTCTTGGTGCATAATATTATCTCTTAATTCCATTATTTTCATAATATTCAATGAATTCACTAGATGTGAATTCTCCACCTCTATCTTATCTCAAGTATTTCATTCTTCTACTAATATCCTTCTCAACCATCCTTCTAAATATCTTGAATCTTTTAAATTCTTGTGACTTGTCTTTTAAAAAGGTTTCCCATGTCATTCTTGAATAGTCATCAATCAGCAACATGAAGTATCTTTCACCTTTCAATCCTCTTGTCCTTGTAGGACTAAACAAATCAATATGAACTAGTTGCAATGGTTTTATAGTTGAATATTCTTTTGTCTAAAATTTGACCCTTGTTTGCTTACCGATTTGACATTCTCTACAAGTGGTGTTTGTAGGCTTGGTTATCTTAAGCATGTTTCTTACCAATCCTTTTGAGCTCACTTTCACCAAATTGTCAAAATTGACATAACCCATGTTCTTCTACACCACAACCAACTTGTTGAAAGGCACAAGACAACTAAGAGGGGGGGTGAATCAGTTGTCACCAAACATAAATTCAAATCTCGAACACTTATCAATTTCTTATCCACTCAGTTTTGTTATTAAGTATGAACATAAAATGCAAATAACAGAAAGCAATATCAACATAGAAAACACCAAATTTGCGTGGAAAACCCAAATAAGGGAAAAACCACGGTGAGGATTAACTCACAATATAAAGTAATAGCAAAACAGAATACAAAAGGCTCACTGCCTACCAAAAGGACTTGCTATCCAATAGGGAGGCTCACTTCCTATAGATACAAAATATTATGGTAAAGATCCACCACAATAGGTTACACACATTCACAGCCTTGATCATAAGAATTGTAGACACTGTCAATTCACTGCTTTCAGGAATCTAACACATTAATGTCCTGTTGCCTCAATTCACTTTCTCACAACATTTCTTTTCTTCTTGCTTCAACATATATTATTATTCGCAACATATTGACTTGCATTTATACCCTCTTCAACCTTAGAAACTTTCTCCAAGGTTGGCTACATATGCTTCATTTCATAAATTCAAATTAGGTCAGCAACTCAACATTCTCGCGGTGGAAAGGAATAAGAGTGGACCACACCAACACTTAACCAAGACCAAAAACAATGTCTCAGATCAATCATATGCTTCCTCAATTAATTTTTAATCCTTTGTATGAAGTGTAAACACCAGGTCGACCAAACCTAATGGGAACATAAGTTAATATTGAAGTACATGCTTCCCAACAAGAAGATAACACATAGACAATGTAACACGCTTCATCATGCATGAGAACACATCTCAAATACCTTCAGATACATTTGCATCATCTGCAACAACCTTTAAACCATGAAAACTTCTCACTAGTCCATTCAAACAGTATAGATACATACAGTAATACTGAAACTCATCTTCCAGAGCACCAAACCATAGACATCTTTGCCATAACACAAGGAACATCATTACAAGACGTATTCCAGATCTACAAGACCTGAACCAAAATAGTAGAGGAATGTGGAGTAGAGACATTTCTCCCAATCCATAGACAAATAGCTCTGTCAAACCAATTCACACACCAGTTCACACAACTTTCACTCTCCATCAAACTAGAAGCTACAAACAAGGATATGTCACCAATATATGCCCATAAAGAACCCTTCAGATCTGCACAAGCATAGGATCAACATATAAGAAACATAGAGCACATACTAGAACATATTATGAACACATACATAACTCTGACTTCACTCCTTATTAATTTTCTCAAAAGCACTTGGTAACCCATCATATCGGCATCTCTACAACATTATAAATATAGCTCCATGTACTCATATCTCAATAGTGTATCAACTATACATGCACAATCTGCAACATCCTACATTATTTTGACATCAATGACAACACCACCAAACTTGCTCATAATTGCAACAATCTCCCCCTTTTTCATTGATGGAAACACATGATGTGAGAAACCATCAAAGACAACACTCTCCTTTATTTTCTAGATTAGGAAACCTACACAATATTCTAGGCAAATACCTTCTCTTCCTCTTCTACTATTTTTCACATGACTCTTTCTCCCCCCTTGACATCAATGAAAAAGATCAAAAGATCTGACCACTCCCCCTTAGGAGTGCACTCATAATGCAACAATTAAACTTTCTATTCCCCCTGTGGAGTAGACCCATTCATCAGTCTAGATAAATGAAGAATCTATGGATCCACTGGACTAATGTACCTCCATGTACACCTAGTTCAGAGGGCCAATGAACCCCAACCTATCCTTGAGATACTCAAAAGTATCCTTCGGAAGAGCCTTAGTAAATATATTTGTAACTTGATCTTTTTTAGACATACTCTAGCCTGACTTAATTCCCCAATACTTTTTCTCTCAAGAAATGATATTTGTTAGATATATGTTTTTTTCTTGAATGCATGATCAGATTCTTTGAAATGTTTATAGCACTTGTATTATCACAAAATATAGATATAGGCTCATCACATATTACTCCAATATCTTTCAAGGTTTGCTTCATCCACAAAACTTGTGTGCAACAAGATGCTACAACAATATACTCTGCTTCTATAGTGGATAAAGAAAATAAATCCTATTTCTTACTTAACTATGAAACCAATCTTCCACCAAGAAAGAAAGCACCTCCACTGGTACTCTTCTGGTCATCCACACAACTAGCCCAAACTGCATCAGTATAAGCACTTAAAGTGAAATTACTATCCCTAGGATACCACAAGCCATAATTCAGAGTGCCTTTAAGATATCTGAATATCCTCTTCATGGCTATAACATGTGCTTCTTTACGTTCTACTTGAAATCTGGAAACTAAGCATATTGCATGCATGATGTCCATTCTAGTAGTAGTAAGATACAATAGTCCACCAATCATAGATTTGTACTTGCTTTGATCAGCTTTAGCAGATTCATCATCTTTATTCGGCTTACATCCAGTCACCATAGGAGTACTAACCAGTTTGGAGTCATCCATTCCAATATTCTTTAATAAATATTTTACATATTTTGATTGTGAAATGAATATCCCCTTATCAATTTGATTTACTTCTAATCCAAGGAAAAAAATAAACACATCAATCATAGACATTTCAAATTATTTTTTCATTTCCTATGCAAATATCTTACACATACCTTCATTTCCTCCAAATATGATATCATCAACATATACTACCACTATCAACATTATGTTTCCTTCCATCTTGAAATAAAGATTGTTGTTTGCAGAGCCCTTATTAAACTTTTGTTGTGTCAAATATCTATCCAATCTAGCATACCATGCTCTAGGAGATTGCTTCAATCCATACAATGCCTTTTTCAACTTACAAACCTTATCTAGTTTGTCTAATAACTAAAATCCTTTAGGTTGTTCCATGTACACCTCTTCTTCCAATTCTCCATTAAGAAATTCAGGCTTGGCATCCATCTAATATACCTTGAAATCCTTGTGGGCAGAAAATGCCAAAAACATCCTAATGGCTTCCATTCTTGCCACCGGGGAAAATGTCTCTTCAAAATCTATTCCTTCAACTTGTGAGTATCCCTTGCACATGAGTCTTGATTTGTTTCTTACAACTTCACCATTCTCATTCAACATATTCCTGAATACCCACTTTGAACCATTTGCATTCTTATTCACAAGTCTAGGAACTAGTTCCCATGTCTGATTCTTCTTTATTTGTTGCAACTCTTCTTCAATAGCTCTAACCCAAATATCATCTTCGCATGCTTCACACAAAGAATTAGGTTCTACTTTAGAAATTAAACACATATTTACCTCAGCTGCTACTTTACTTCTTTTCTTCACACCTTCACTCTTATCTCCAATTATATGTTCCTCCAAATGATTCTTTTGTACATACTTAGGAGTCTTAGGAACAAGTTCTAGTATTTCTTCTTCTTCTTCTTCAATCTATTCTTCTTCCTCTTCCTTATTCTCTTTAGGTATTGGTCTACAAATAGGATCATCTGGATCAACTTCACTTATCTCAATAGGTGTGTGCATATCCTCATCAACCTTCACATTAGCACTCTCAACAATCTTCCTCAATCTTTTATTAAAGCATCTATATGCTTTTTTGGTAGTTGAGTATCCAAGTAAAATCCCTTCATCACATCTAGCATTAAACTTCCCAAGATTATCATCATCTCTTTTAATGTAACATCTACTTCCAAACACCTTAAGTACTTCATAGTAGGAGCCTTACTAGTCCATAACTCATAAGGAGTCTTTGTGTTGTTGCCTCTGATCTAAACTCTATTAAGAACATAAACAACAGTGTATATTTCCTCTCTCTAGTACACATCAGGTACATTTTCTTCTTTCATCATGGTTCATGCAACTTCCTATATAGTCTAGTTCTTTCTCTCAAAAACTCCATTCTGTTTAAGAGTTCTACAAGTAGAAAAGTGTCTCTTTATGTCATTCTCTTCACAAAATGCATTAAACTCACTAGAAGTGAATTCTCCACCTCTATCATATCTCAAACATTTGATTCTTAGGTTCACTTCATTCTCTACCCTTGCCTTGAATACTTTAAACCTATCTAGAGCCCGAGTCTTCTCTCTAAGAAAAGAAACCCATGTCATTTGAGAATAATCATCAATAAGGAGTGTGAAATACCTATTACTATTTAGGCTTCCTATTCTAGTAGGACCACAGAAGTTTGTATGAATTAATTCCAGCATTCCAATAGTTGATTGCTCTTTTCCTTTAAAACTGCATCTTATCTATTTCCCCAACTGACAACTTCAAACAGTATTAGCGGGCTTTGTGATTTTAGATAGATCTCAGACAACATCTCTTGAACTAATCCTGACCAGATTATCAAATTTTACATGTCCCATTCTATGGTGCCACAACCAAATTTCATTAATTTTAGATACAAGGCACTGACCATCAACACCCTTAAGCTAATAGATGTTTCCATAAGTTCTCCTTCCTATAGCAACCATAGTTCTGAACCCTTTTTTGATCTCACGGGTATTATCCTGAAACACAAGTTTGAAACCTTTTCTACACATCTCTCCAATGCTCAAAAGGTTATTCCTTAAGCCTTTTACATAATATACATCATCAGTGTTGTGTATTCCATCAAAACTAATTGTACCTTTCCCAACAATCTTTTCTCCTAAATCACCACCAAACATGACCAAGCCACCATCATACTTTTTAAGTTTAGTGAACTTACTTTTATCTCCTATCATGTGATTAGAACATCCACTATCAATCACCCAATATTCTTCATCCTATCTAGCATGAAAATTAGTAACCAAAATACCTTCCATATCATCCTTCTTGTTCTCTGAATCACTTTCTCTTGCACATCTTCCAAAGTTAGCAAACATAGATTTATTCTCCAAGGCTAAGAACAAGCATTCACTATCATCACCTTCATAGTTAGATTCATCATCAGAGATACAATCTTCTCCAACATAATACAACTTCTTGAACTTATTATCCTTTCTATCTATATGATCTTTTTTCTTCTTATGTATGGCTCTATTTGGACATCTTGAAGCATAATGACCAATATTACCACAACTAGAACATTTAAAGGACAACATACCTTTATACTTACTGGTACCTTTCTTCAACTTCCTTGTAAAGTTTTCTTCCAACTCATCTGAACCATCACTATCCAGATCATCTTCAATATTTGTTGCTTTAAATGTTGATTATGTCATCTCTTCTTTCTTTCCAAACTTTCTCATCTCAAATGCAGTCAAGGTGCCAAACCATTGTTCTTTAGTAAAATTGTTAGGATCATACACTTCTTCAATAGTTGAAACCTTATCACTGTAACTCTCTAGAAGGGTCATCAAGATCTTCTCCATCACATCTTCATCAGTCAAAGTGCCTCCTTGGATTTTCACATCATTCACTGCAATATCAACTCTCTAGAAATAGCTCGCAATATCTTCACCTTCTTCCATTTTAAAATTCTCATATCTTCACTTTGTTGTTAGCTTATTTGACAATTTCACTCTATCATTTCCTTCATAAATATCTTCCAACTTCTTCCACACTTCATGAGAAGTTCCCAAAGAAATAAATTTTGTTCACTCAATCTTAGATAAAGCACTATAGATCACATATCTCGCTTTTCCATTCTCCTCATAAGCAGAAACCTCATCTGTAGTAGTAGGACCACTTTTCAGTGCAACATACTTCATCTCAATAGCCTTATAGGTCTTGTAACCAAGAGAGATAATGTAACCTCTCATTTTCACTTTCCAATCATTGTAGTCAGATCCATCAAACATAGGGATTGCCAATTTATGTGCCATCAGATCTACCTCAAGCGGTTAAGCTTTTCACCAAGGAACCAAAGCTTTGATACCAATTGTTGAAAGGTGTAAGAAAACTAAGAGGGGGGGGTGAATTATTTGTCACCAAACATAAATTCAAATCTCAAACACTTATCAATTTCTTATCCACTTAGTTATGTTATTAAGTATGAACATAAAATGTAGATAATAGAAAGTAATATCAACATAGGAAACACTAGATTTATGTGGAAAACCCAATAAGGGAAAAACCATGGTGAGTATTACCTCACAATACAAAGTAATAGCAAAACCAAATACAAAGAGGCTCATTGCCAAGGGCTCACTGCCTAGAAACAAAGGCTCGCTCCCTACGAAAAGGACTCACTGTCCAACAGGGAGGCTCACTACCTATAGATACAAAAGATTATAGTAAAGATCCACCACAATAGGTTACACACATTTGTAGCCTTGATAAGAAGAATTTTAGACATCATCAACTCACTACTTTTAGGAATCTAACACATTAAAGTATTGCTTCTTCAATTCACTTTCACGCAACACTTCTTTTCTTCTTGCTTCAACATATATTCTTATTCGTAACATCTTGACATGCACTTATACCCTCTTCAACCTTAGAAACTTTCTCCAAGGTCAACTACATATACTTCATTTCATAAATTCAAATTAGGTTGAAAACTCAACATTCTTGCGATGGAAAGAGATTGGACCACACCAACACTTAACCAAGACCCAAAACAATGTCTCGAATCAATAACATGCTTCCTCAATTAATTTTTAATCCTTCGTATGAAGTGTAAACACCTAGTCGGCCAAACCTAATGAGAACAAAAGTGAATATTGAAGTACATGCTTCCCAACAAGAAGATAATACGCAAATGAAATAACATGATTTATCATGCATGATAACACATCTCAGATACCTTCAGATACATTTGCATCATCTGCAACAACCTTTAAACCCTGAACACTTCTCACCAGTCCATCTAGACAATATAGATACATACAATAATACTGAAACTTGTCTTCTGGAGCACCAGACCACAAACATCTTTGTCAGAACACAAGGAACATCACTACAATACTTATTCCAAATCCATAAGACCTAAAACAAAACAATGAAGGACTGTGAAGCAGAGACATTTCTACCAGTCCATAGAAAAATAGCTCTGTCAAACCAGTTCACACATCGGTGAACACAACTTTCACTCTCCATCAAACCAGAAGCTACAAACTAGGATATGTCACCAACAGATTCCCATAAACAACCCTTCATATCCGCACAATCATAGGATCAACAATGAAGAAATTCGGAGCACATACCATAGTACATTTTGAACACATACATAACTTTGACTTCACTCTTTATTAATTTTCTCAAAAGCACTTGGTAACCCATCATATCAACATCTCTGCAACATTATAAAGATAGCTCCATGTACTCACAACATCTTAACTATACATGCACAATCTACAACATCATGTATTGTGTTGACATCAATGACAACACCACCAAACTTGCTCATACTTGCAACACAAATCTCATCTTGTTGTCCTATCAGATAGTTCTAACCTTTTAGTTCACTAAGATTGTAAAGTTTGGTATCATTTCTTACTCCATGTGTAATTTTTTTTTACTATTTTTCCTTATCTTACAACATTTAGAACTAAATGTGACCTCATAACCATTGTCACACATCTAACTTACACTCAGAAAATTATGCTTCAAACCTTCAACATAGAGAATGTCTTTAGTAGGTAATTTACCATCTATGTTGATTGTTCCTTTTAGCAGTGTTGTCACCTAAACAGGCTAATCCTTCCTTACTCTTCTTGAGGTGGATGAATTTTCTCATCTCTTGTCATATGTTTAGAACATCAACTATCTTTAACCCACTAATTTTTCTTCTTGACATGAAGTTTTTTTCGTGCAATCATTGATTGAGTGGGCATATTCTCCTTTTCCTTTCACACCTTCTTAGGTTTCTTTTCTACCATTTCTTCCTTCCTTTCAGGGAATTTAGACTTTTTCCTTACTTTAGGAGGTGTGTTCTTCATTTTCTCATTCTATATATTTGATCTTATAAAAAAAATTCTATAGCTCTTAGCTATATGACCAAAATTGTTACAATTGTAACACATTACATTCATATCTACCAAAGGAGAAAATGGATTCTATCTTACAAAATTTATACTCCTTTTAGGAAATACTCTACATTCTCTAGACCTATGACCAAATTGATTACATGTATAATAATACCCATAGAAGTATGAAGAGTACTTGGTCATGGAATTTCATTGAATAGGATGAGGGGGTCTTCTTTGTCTTGGATTCTATTGATCTCTCAGCCATGTAAATCCATCAGCATCGGTTCTTCTTATGTTTTTCCTCCTCTTCTAATGATTAGGAACTAATTGGTTGTTCTTCTTTTCTTCAAAAAGCTTCTTTCTTCCTCAACTTTCATCTCGATATTCTTCTTCTCCCCTTCAGAGGTGTTCTTGTAGCCTTTCTCACCATCTGTACAAGAATTTTCTCCTGCTCTAAATCTCTCATACAATTTTGCAGATGCACTGGTAAAAGTACTCTTCCCTTTCTCAAGACCCAAGCCATATTTTTTTGTTAGAAGGCTTTTGTGTGCTTAATAATCCATAAATAACCTTTAAGCCTCCTTTCAGCTTTAGGCCTCTTTCTATTTTTTCTCTAGCCTTTTCTAAATCTTTCCTTAAGGAAACTATTTTTTCTTCTAGTTGCATACATTTATCAACCTCGGAATGTAGTTTAGACTTGATCACTTCTTCAATTTTTTTGGCTTCCTCTATTTTTAACTTCAAGCCTACTAACATCTGATTAGATTCACCAAGATTTTTTTTTAGATTCTCATTCTCCTTTTGTGCAAGCTTCTTTTGATGCTTATTCTCCCTTTTTCAGAATAATATTCTCCTCTCTTAGGTTATCAATCTCTTCTAAGGCATATATGAGTTCTCCTTCTTCTTCATCTTCTTCGCCAAGATCCTTAACCTCTTTCTTATGCTATTCCTTAGAGTCTTTTCCCATGAAAATAAATTCTCTTTCTTCCATTACAAAGGCACAATTGTTTTCATCATCAAAACTATCAATAGCATTTGATGAATCACTTTCCTTTTGAATGTACAAAATCTTCTTCTAAAAAAATTTCATTTTAAGAAAGTAGGGTTTCTTCTTTTTACCATTTACTTCTTGTTATAATTTATCCTTCTTATTGTAAGGGAATTTAGCAACAAAATAACCTACTTTACCATATTCAAAGCACTTGAAAGGTAACTTACCTCTATACTTGTCGAAGCCTCTTCTTAATCTTCCAATAAAGTTTGCTTCTTCCTCATTAGTCTCTCCATGTTTAGATGTGGATACTTCTCCCTTGTCCTTCCTAGAAACTTCAGTCTTCTCCTTGTTTTCAACCTTGAATGTAGCTTCTCTTTTAGATTTCTCTACTTTTCTGATTCTCATTTCATATGCAATAAATGTCATGTAGTTCATCAAGAGTGAGTTTATCCAGTTTTCTTTCTTCCTCTATTGTGGATATCTTCGAGTCATACTTGGATGGAATGGACTTTAACACCTTTTGCACAATAACTGAATCCTTTACTTCTTCTTCAAACCCTCTGATTGAGTTCACAATCTCATCAACTTTGAGAAGATAGTCTGTAATCTTTTCGTATTCACTCATCATGAGGCTTTCAAAATTGGCTCTCAGAATTTGAAACTTAGCCAGCTTTACTTTATCATCTCCTTCATAGATGCCTTTCAACATGTTCCATACATCGTGTGCAGTTTAAAAAAGCATCACTTTGACAAATATTAAGCTTTTCAACCCATAGAGAATAGCATTCTTTTGTGTATTTGTAGGATCATCATGCCAAAAATAGGCCCTTAAGTGGCAAAAAATTCATAAAAATCAGAGTTAGGCAACTTGACATAAAAATTTGAATAAGTCATCTATATTATTTCAAAAATATGTAAGAATAGAATTTGTAGCAAATTTAATGTAGTTTCTAAACTATTAGTTTTATTTATTTTTTTAAATCTATTTGGTGAAATTTTGAAATTTCAATGCATTAGTACTTAAATTTTAGGAAAAAAATAAGAAGTAGGTGTTTGTCTGACCACCCTAACCACAATAAAATGATAAAAAAAAATTATAATATTTTAGATATAAGTAGAGGACTCATGTCCCGATGTGATGCATATTCTTTTGTAATTTTTTTCCAAGTTAATAATTAATTATGATTTTTTATTACAACTTTTAAAAAATATAAAAAATTGTATGTTTGACCGCCTTAACATGGTCAAAACTTCATGAAATTCATTTTTTTTCTAATCTTATAGTATGTGAAGCATAGAATGACACATGTTTTGGATTCAAAAAATGTGATACCTTTTGAAAGTATAGATTTTTTCAATCAACCTATCAATCAGGACTTTAGTCATAATTCAAATAGAAAATGAATAATAATTATTTATTAAATTCAAAGTAAAGCATAATTTATATTGGTGGAAAGCTAAGAACTTTAAAAACCCTTTTTGTTTCATCAATTTTGGGTAAAAAAAAGTCGTCATCCACATACCCTACACATACCCAACATATCACCACTTTTTGGCCCATCATGATCCTACACATACCCTTTTCCTTTGCATTGTTCTCATAGTCTTTCTTTCCTACACAACATCAATACGAGTATTAGTTAGAGATGTGTATCCATTCTTAACTAACATCCAAATATGTCTCCATCATAATGCTTCAAAAAGCATAACTTGATCCATCAAACTAAGGTGCCTTATTTGTAGATAAACCCTCTTGATTGGCCATTGTGTTCACTAGTCCAAGATCTACCTGAGCTGATTAAGCTTCTCCTAGGGAACCAAGACTCTTATACCAATTTTTGGAACACAACAATCTACTGAGAGGGGGGAGTGAATTAGTAGATCATTGTGTTCCAACAAAAATAACCCCATAGCTTTGAATGTTAGGTCTTGACTATGCAAAGACAACTTAGTGGTAAATGTGATTTTCTAGTATCAAAAAGGGAATTTATGGTTCACAAAGGCTAGAAAACATAAGACTGGTGGTTTATGAAACTTCTAAGGACTAGCTAAAACCCTAGCTATATTTTTCTAACAAGAATTTGAAAAATGATTGTATCTCATCAAATATTGCAGATTTATAATGTTGATTTAATTATAAACTTACCCAGATTCAATGAAATAGAAAAAGTTAAAGGGTTTAGAGAGTTCTTAATTATGAAAACCTAAGGATAGCTATAACAATGGTTGATGTTGTAGATATAAAAAATCCCAATAAACTAATCTCTACTTAATCGAGGTTCAACCTACAATGTTGTAGAAATAGTGCAATCTTCAAAGATAAACTACAAATTTTCAGACTGTAACATTCATACATACATGCATAAATATCCATACTTGAACTTAATGCAATAAAGTAGCTCAAACTAAGCATACACTATAATCCACAATCAGTAAATCACAAATGGTATGATCTATAAGTTCATCAAAATACCTCAACACTTTACCATTACTAAAACTAAACTAAAACTAACAATGCTAGAAATAAAACTACAAGAGAGATCATGCATGTATCCATAAATAACAAGGAAATTTGCCAAAACTTCAATGCTTTCACTTGTATTACTTCAAGATTTATGTTACAATAATTCCTTTCAATCTCTTGCAAATGAGAGGAGGTTGCCTTTTATAGAAAATTTCCAAAAAATTAATGGTGGATATCATCTCAACACCAAGGGCCAAGATTTAATTTTCACTTAGGGTTTGGAGTGCATTAAATATATTTACAATTATCCCCAATTTTAAAATACGGTCACATATGAACCTAGGAGAATGTAAAATACCCTAATATATTTTATATTAAAAATATCCTATAAAATCCCATAAAAGTTGGGTGCATGCACTTTGAGGTAACTACTTTTTATCTAACTAGAAATTATAGATATTTATCATTAATTGCATTATTTCCAGCATCATTTTTCCTTTATAGCATATTTGAAAAAATTATATAAGACTTTTATCAACTACTCATGTGTTGGAGGTTGTTCCATGTGGATCTTGTAACTAATGACCTTGTATGCTTCCAGTAGTTCTCCATTAAAATCAGCACATGCTTTTTTTTTGTTTAATGATCTCTTCTGATCTGGTAAATGCTCTAGCAGCAATATGCAAGAAATATCCATCCAAGCTATCATTAGAATCCTTTTTCATTCTCTTCTACCAATTGTGTTTAATGGCAACATCATCCAATTTTTTTACAACAATGGTTTCTCCAGCCATGTCTCCCAAAAGCTAATCACAGTATGATAATAGATGGAAAATTCTATTAGCAGCTAACCTTAACACTGGAAAAACCTATGAAATGATTTCATTGTGGAAATCAAGTGTAGACAACCATAATGTAGAATGTCATATCTTATCCATAGCCAAAATTCCTTCTCTCCAAAATTTTAACAGATAATGCTTGTATCACTTACAGCCTTGGGCTCGTCATCTCAAAATGTTTAAGGAGACACAATCTTCAATCTCCTTCTCACTTCCTCCTTCAAAATCAAATAATTATTATGCATTTATACTAAAAATCCTACTACTTTATCCTCTTTGGTTGTAATGCACTCAATCCAATTAGCGGTAGCCTAAGTCTAGCTCTTCATTTGCTCCATTCTACTAACTTCTTCTTTGGATAGAAGCACAAGAGTAGAAAGATCAACGGGAATAATTTTTCATGGAGCCACTAACTACTAAATAAAATTAATTAGCTCTACAACCTAATCCTTCAACTCCTTAGTATTTGGATCTTTTTCTAGCCTCTATAGAATAGTACCTATTGACCCTTAGAATTCTTCAATCGCTTAGGCTCTATTAATTGGCCTGATATCCATAGAAGTCACTTTGTACCCGAAGGGCGGAATGGAAGTGTCATCCTTGTCCATAGTCGAGGTGGCAATGTGAATAGTCTAAGATCCCGAAGAATCCTTGGTGAAGTAAGATCGAACCTTCGCCTTCTTTTTCTCTTTCGACTGATGTCCTACAAGGACTAGGATTGCCTCAAAGCTTTCCTTCAGGTCTTGGATAACAGGAGCCTTATCCTTCAACTGTTGCTATAATCACAAAGGGGAAACTTCCTATGGTGAGGATGATAGGGAAACCACTTCTTTCTACTCTATAATATGTGGTTTCTCCTCTTTCTTTTCCTACTGCTCCTCTATCTCTTTAATCTTTTGTTCTTCAAAAAGTTTTTCATTTTTATTTTCTCTGACTCTTTCTTTATGAGTAGCATCAATATCTTCTTCCTTTTCCTTAATCTTTTATTATTTCTCTTGCCCAAGAAGCTCCTCATGAACAACCTTTTATTTATCTTTTTTTAAGTCCTCCTTTTCTCTATCCTCTTTGATACCATCGCCCTAGAGCTTGACAACCCCGAGACCCTCACTTGAATCCTTGACATAATCACCATGCTCAGGTGCAGGAGACTCCTCCTCAGATGTAGTAACTTCTTCAAGTTTTTTCTTTTCTTGTTGCTACATTTCTTCCTAAAAAAATTCAACGCCCTCCATCTTTGGAGGCTCAAGTATCGACAAAGTGGGATCAATGGGAAAAGAGGTGACGAGATAGTCTATTAGAAACCTACTTTTTTGGGACAACAATACTTCAAACACCTCCTTGGATTTTTTTTTTAGATAAGCTAAAAGATCCTTTAGAAAAGACTTGTGGAGGAAGTTGTAGGAAAAATGGAAGAAATGATGGGTAGCAGCATAGATAAGGTGAGTTTTGGTGTGGAGAGAGTGGAAGAATAAGGGGGTATGTAGTGGAGGAAGAAGACTTGATCAAGATTCCAAAAGTGACAGGAGTGGAAGATGGGAGGTGAATGGAGATGTCAATGACAGGTGGAGAAGAAAGAATGGGAAAAGGCAGAGTGGAAATGAAAGGAAGCGGGGAAGAAGAGTGAGATGGTGAAGGTGGAATTGGGTTAGTGGGAGAGGTCAGTACCTAAGAATCTTTAGGTGGTGATGATTCTTCTTAGATGGTCTTCATAACTATTGTCCTCATTTTCTTTTCTTTCTTTAAAGTAGGCATATTGCCTTCTATTCCCTTTCTCTTATAGACTTGAGGATTTGCTATGGGATGCCTCTCCTATACCTCTTTTCTCTTGTGATCCCTTGTGTTTGGAGGATACTAGACATCCTTACTAGAAGAACTCATTTTTTACACCACCCTCATGCCCCTCTTCATCAATATTTTTATTGTAATCACTTTATTATGCCTCTTCTTTGTCCAACTCAACATAAGTGAGCTCAACTTCATGTTTCTCCAAGTGAGAATTTTTTCTTCAACCCACTTCTTGGTCCTTCTCAACACAATACATGTGATTACATCAATAACTATCTCCTCTTCCTCTATCCAGTCTAGCAAAAAAAAGAGGCAAGTTGGCCACTTTACCATGAGCCTCCTCATCAAGGATGTTCTCATCCTCTTTCAGTTAATCGAGCACTATAAATAGATTGAGAATATGAATAAATTTGAGAGACACTCTCATGTACATTATTTTCCTTACTTCAAGATCATTCTCGCAATTCACCCAAAAATCATCAATGTGTAGTTGGTGTACATGCTGCTTCTTGACCTAAATCTGCATTTTCCCTAGAGGTCCATATTTCCCCTTGCAGTGTGCAATAAAAGGAAAAAATTCTGAATTTATTTATCAGAATGCTCTGTAGATAGTTTCGAAGGACAAGTATACAATGCCCCTCCCAAATTCATGGGACATGGGACCCCAATCCTATGCTTAGATCACAACAATTGATGCAAAGAATACACTACCTAGTCAACTCTATTAGCTTCATCCTATCTATCGAGTATCTTTGTAGCCTATATGGAGCATCAGAGAATCCTTCAATCTGAGAATATGTGAACTTTGGGTACTGAATGAACCAATACCCAAACCTCTTTATCATACCCTTTTTTGAATACAACATCCCCGTACCAAAATCTACTTGTAGTGATTTGGTGATGTGCATTATAAAGGCATCATTCACTCTCTTGTAATTGTGCTTGAATTTTTTTTATTGAATTTGAGATGAGCATTCGTAGATAATGTAATCATCAAGTCCTATCCCTAGATTCCCTCTACAAGTAAGAACTTTGAATGGGAAGTTGGCCACCAAGAGGTAGACAACATATGAAGTCATATAGAATTCAAAAGTCTTCTTCAATGCGAAGTATTGTTCATGTATGTTATCACTAATCATTTTATCCCAATAAAACTTAATTTCTCCCCTCAAGATCTCCTCAATGAAGAATTACTTCTACTCCTCAAATGTGGAGGCACTAGGAAACCCTACAATCCTACTCAAAAAAGTGACCAAGTCATTGATCTCCTTGACGAATTCACTCTTGTATAACTTCTTTGACACTTTCTCAAGGAGTGTACATCCATTCCTATTTTATAACCTTTAGGAAATTGTCAACACCTTAGTCAAATACCTTAGTTGTGTAGGCCTTTCTAATCACCTTCATCTTGGAGAATGAAGGGATCTTGAATACTCTAGAAATGGATGGAGTTGTTAACAAATATGCTACTACCCTTCCTTTTATTGTAATGATCCTCTAGGAATCCTTGTGATAGGATTCTTTGCAACCATGAATCAGCTCGGGGCTAATCAATGAGGGTGGAAATCCTGCTACTTGTGCAATGCCACTCTGCTTGATCTTCTTGGATAGCTCGATCTTCAAAGCATTAAGGGACCATTCTTAGAATTCATCAATTTCAATGTGACCCAAGTTAGTATTAGAAATATTTTCCCAAGTGGACGAGATCTTAAAGGTCACCTCAACACCATGGAATTTATAGTTCATTATGGATGTCTTTTCTACCTTCTTGGCTTTTTCCACTTTTTCCATATAATCTACAAAATGGAACATAGTGAGTAATTTTACCAAGTAGAAAAATGCATCAAGAGAAATGGAACATCATCTTCTTGATCTTCTTGATCTTCTTGGATAGCTTGATCATATAATTTAGCAAATTGGGGGAGTTTTTGATATTTTGCAGGTTTTGTGTCATAGCAACCTGGATTGGTGATGCAAATTCCAATGAGTTGTGGGGATTTCTTATGCGGGTTCTGAAGGGCTTGGTTCTGATTAGTAGGAAATCTTCCAACAGAAGTTCGTAAGGAAAATTTTGCACAACAAAATCCCACCTTGGAAAATCCATAGGATGCTTCAGCAAAGGGTTCAACATGGGAAAATTGAAGTTCAAGTCAATCTTGGGTATGTAGGGAAATACCTTGCAGAAGCCATAGGGACCTAGGCCACACATTAGGCATTCAAGACATGGAATCCTAAGACAAGAATCCTATAAAATAGCTTTTTTGGATCACTTTCGCAAGGGATAGTTTTGGTCCAAATTTTACCAAGTCAAAATGTCCACATGCATTCAAGGGGAAAACCTAGGAGGGAAACCCGAGGTTGTAGTTCCACAAGACAAGGCCTTGTGAAACTTTGCACCATGTGGGGATGGGCACCTCAGAAGCCACTCACAATGGAACCATTACCTTGGAAACCCACAAGGTATTTCCCACAAGTATTCTTCGTGCAAGGTAATAAAACCTAAGTTTGCACTAGGCTTAAATTAATGCAGAAAAATAATATGAACATCTTGAAATGGAAATACAGAGGAGAAAATTAGATCATATACATTTGTCTAAAGCCCTCACTAAACACAAAAAATGAGGATAAATTTCATAGAAAGGAAAAGTTTAGGCACAAATGGTTCTTGTGAATACCTCATAAAATGAATTATATAGACCCGATCACTACATAATCAAATCATTCTCTAAAAATGAATGCAAACATACCTGGTAAATGATGCAAATGGAAGTGCTCATGATGAAACCAATGCACATTAAACTATAAGCTTGAATGCCAAACTTTGGAAGAGAAAAAGGTGAAAATGACTTCCCCTCACCCCTATTTATGAGCCTAAGTGCGATAAATGCACCTCACCAATTTGGCGCATAGTGAAAAGACCCAAAATGCACATGCGGAAACCAAAGGTGGAAAGGGATGCAAAAAACACACATGCAAATGACATGAGGATGTGGGAAAACACAATGCAGAAGCTGGAGGGTCATGGGATGGAAGGATACATTGATTCCAAATAAGATGGTGCCACCAATGTGGAATATTGCAAAGGGAACTCCTTATCGCCTAACCTGCAATTCAATTTCTGTGAATCTAAAATTGGACATTAGAACCAGTGGGATGGAAACCTGCATTAAGGAACCTGCACTATAGAATCTTGTAAAAAAAATTACACTGCAAAACCTATGAAAGAATACTTAACCAAATTTTTAATATTTTCAAGGGGGATTCAAAATTTTGAAAGCAACCCAAGAAAAGGGTCAAAAATTGAAGGAAAAAATCAAAACCAAACCA
The DNA here is from genome assembly GCA_007258455.2 of Sequoia sempervirens. Lineage (NCBI taxonomy): Eukaryota > Viridiplantae > Streptophyta > Pinopsida > Cupressales > Cupressaceae > Sequoia > Sequoia sempervirens. The sequence goes on along the minus strand of VDFB02386565.1, from coordinate 142,280 downwards.
ACATGAGTGAAGGTGAAAAGAAAAATAAACACAATAAAAAGAAAAAAGAGGGGGGTCCTTGTTTCACGAGGCATGTGTGCAAAAGGAACAACAAATATAATTATAATAATTTTTATAATAACTTTCCATCAAGTGTTGGGTCCATACCAAACATTACCAAGCATTAGTGTACAAAAATTTGCAATATTCACAATGAGCATATCATACCATAATCCAAAAGATGATACACAATGACTGTCATGAGCATACCTCCATATACACAAGCTAACTAGCTCATACACATTACAAGTACAAGAATAACTGGATCATACATAGATCACAAGTACAATGGTGATTAGCCCATATGTACATCAAAAGTATAATTGTGACTATCTTATTTGCACATCATAAGTACAATAGTGATTGGATCATACACATATCATAATTACATTAGTAATTGGATCTAGCATGTACATCATAAATACACAATGAATAGGTTGAACACATCATAAGTACAATTGTTTCTAGCTCATATGTACATCACACTTGTACTACAATGATTAGCTCCAACACATATCACATATACATGGTGAATAGATCTACCACATCACATATACACAATGAATAGCTACCACATCACAATGGCTAACTGACACATGTCCATAATGCATCCTATATGGAAAATAATATTGGTGAATTATGCACTACACCATAGGTCCTATCCTTTCCTTTGGTCTTCTACACCATCTGACAACTAGGAAGAGGATTCAGTGCATCCCATACTATATCACAGGTCCATCCTCAACCCAACAAGGCCAAGTATATAGTTCGACAACTGTGAAGGAAATTCGGTGCATCCCATACTACTCCATGGGTACATCATTCATTCCAAGGCTTTGACAAGTTGTGAACCTACGGGTATGTGCGGGATCATCATGGAAAAAGCAGGCCCTTAAGTGGCAAAAAATTCAGAAAAATCAGAGTTAGACAACTTGACGTAAAAATTTGAATAAGTTATCTATATTATTTCAAAAATATGTAAGAATAGAATCTGTAGCAAATTGAATGTACTTTCTAAACTACTAGGTTTATTTTAAAAAGAAAAATCTATTTGGTGAAATTTTGAAATTTCAATGTAGTAGTACTTAAATTTCAAGGAAAAAATAAGAAGTAGGTGTCTGTCTGACCACCCTAACCACAATAAAATGATAATATTTTTTTATAATATTTTACACATAAGTAGAGGACTCATGTCCACATGTGATGCATATTTTTTTGTATTTTTTTTCCAAGTAAATAATTAATTATGAATTTTTTCTTACAACTTTTAAAAAATATAAAAACTCGTATGTCTGACCACCTTAACTTGGTCAAAACTTCATGAAATTCATTTTTTCTTTTTTTAGTCCTATAGTATGCAAAGCATAGAATGCGATGCATGTTTTGGATTCCAAAATGTGATACCATTTGAAAGCTATAGATGTTTTTCAATTAGCCTATCAATCAGGACTTTAGTCGTAATTCAAATAGAAAATGAATAATAATTATTTATTAAATTCAAAGTAAAGCATAATTTATATTGGTGGAAAGTTGAGAATATCCTTTAAAAACCCTTTTCATTTTATCAATTTTTGGAAGGAAAAATTATCAACCATATACCCTACAAATACCCATCATATCGCCACTTTTTGGCCCATCATGATCCTGCACATAACCCTACCATAGCCCATTGTATTCCAACTTCAATAGCCTATAGGCCACTGATAACAAGTTTGTCCACGCAGGAAGAAGTAGCTCCTAATATATACCACCTTCTGACCTTATTGATATTGTCAACTATCTTTTTTACATCTTGGGTAACACATGGCATTGATCAGTCACTTTTGTGCCACCAATGGTAGTGAGTGAACCCTTTTGATACAACTATTAGCCTTAGACTATCGTTACCTACATGGATGGGTCCCTACCTGTGCAACCTTTATCATATTATAACTAGGCTATCCCATAGAAACCTTCACCTCTATGAACCAAGCGAATATTAGCTAGTCCCTAATAGTAGCTCAAACACCAGTCATTGGCATAGTCCAATGACTATTTGTCATTGCTCAAATATGTTGAAGATTCAAACATGGGTGGCTCATACATAACATGAATCACAATCACAATAAACAGATACACAAGCCTATACATAAAGACCTCTAAATATGGAGTTCGTTTTCAAAAAGACATAAAAGTTACATAGAACCAACATTAGATGGCTTTTACCCAACATATACATATTATCCACTACTGACTAGAAAGTAGTCAAATCCATTACTTCATTCAAATTAGTATTCTAAATAAAATAATGTATTAATTATAAGTTATTAGGTTTCCTTAATTCCATCATAGCCATCTAATACCCATTTCAACCTCAAATTGATGCCTATTAAAGAGGGAAGGTCAAATAAGTTAGGAACAACACCAAACCCTAGAGTTATCACCTTGAACTCTCCCCCTTTAGACATGAGATCATAGAGGCATCCTTCACCTAAGGACTCCTTATGTACCCGCTTCCAAATGGACCAAAGGTACACATATTTATCCTCAACAAGCCTCTCAAGGGATGCATATGTACATTGTTTCCCAATTCATTAAACCTATATCATGACCTTACCATACCAAAACCCCTTACAACTACTTGTCAAGGATTCATGACATTTTTGGTACCCTGATGATAATACCACATAGTTTATAACAATGGGTTATATTTAATCTTAAAACCATGTAACATGTATACGACATGATTTAGTAATGTTATATATCACATGTATATTAGTTCTTGATATTTTTCACCTATATGTTGTACTAATAAGAAACCCCTTAAACATTCATGTATTAGAATACACCACTAGAATAAATAAAATAATTAGGATAAATTTCCTAGTAACAAGGGGAGTAATACTCAAGATATATTCACAATATGATAGTATGTTAATATGGTCAATCATCTTGATCATTTTAAATTAGAATGCCATGTCTTTATAAGACCATACAGATATTATTAAAAATTTGAAAGAAATTTAACACCATAGTTATAAATTTTCTCTAAGAAGAGTCAATATTCAAGTCTATTCTAGATGGTTGATTACACTATATCCATTGGATCAACATCTAAAGATATTCTTCCAATAATAATATATTCTCAATATCTTCACCTTTTGGTGAAACCCCATACTTCTAAAATAGGCATATTCATAAAATATAATAATCACTTGCAACATATAACTAAATATCACCTAATTGCTAAGCAATAAGACACCAAAATATGTTTTATAGTATGATCATAGATATTTTATCTCTTAACTCATTCTTAATGACACTATCAATTTAAATGATAATTATTTTTCAATTGATAGGTACTCAAACCCTAACCTAGTACCACCTCATTACCCTTCTCTAAACTCATGTAATAGTTCCCATATGGGGTTCTTATACTTGAAAGGTTAATAGTCATCATGCAATCATATAATTGAATCTTAAAGTGTGCTAACAATAGTAACAATTTGTAACATTAAGAATTTGTTCATTGTAGTGTGGTTCTAATGTCATTAAATGAAGTCCTTATCACATATATTATTACACAGCCATAAATTAAAGCTCCTTAACACATCTCTAATTTATCTTAAGAGTTAGATACATCTTTATATTCAAATTTATTTTGTCAACTTGCACTTATTTTCCATTAATATAGTCACTTTCCTTAGTTTATCTAATAGATCATTATAAAAAAATTCATATTTAAGAGACCAACTAACATTTTATATTCATATAAAGACTTTACCACCATATCAGAAAATTACTAAAATTATTGAGTTGTAACATAAAAGAAATCTTTTGTAAAGTGTGAATGTGGTACTGCTTCACTTTTCCTATCTTTATTTGAAGATATACACTCCATGATATTACTAACTATATTCTTAACCTCTAGTTTCATTTACCATATGATGTAACCCATTATTCTTTTAATAGTCTAGTTTCGGGACTAGATAATATTTGTATTTGACATTTGTAACTAGCTAATAGTATCTTAAGGGTTGGTAGTAGATGATATGATAGAGTAATAATATATTGTATAGATAAAAACTTGTGCTCTTATTTCTATTGAATTGACCATGCAATTAATTACCTAGCACATTGAGAAACCTTAGTGTAGAATCTACTTAATTTGTAGAGAAAAAATATCATTTGTAGTACTTCACAAGGTCCATACTAATGGTTTTTCTCTTATCAAAATATTAGTAGATAAACAACATACAATACCTAAATCTTGCAAGGTAATGAACTATATTTCGTCATTTTGTGTATAAATTTATAAGAATAGTTCCAATAAAATAGGGAATATGTTTATCATTGAACTTAGATATCATAAATGTGGAAATAAAACAATAACTATCACAAAATCATAAGACCCCAAATTGGAAAATGATGGTCTTCACCCTCCTATCACCCCTTACATACAAGAAAGATTGATATAACTATATGCTTACAATATAAAGGTGGAGAGAACGAATTTACAAATCCATAAAGCCCAACACAACCCAAGTCATAAGATTTTGATATGGATTTTGTAGAGGAAAAATATCTAATAAGGTTTTTTGACACCTAGAAGTAAGGCATGAAATTGTAACAAAATTTCAATCGACACCTCCTATTCTTGACCATTTAGTTAAAGGTTTACCTATATCTACTAATGTGGTCACCATTAAACTCTATGCAACCTCATTTCTCTAAGGAATTTTGTCTACCATTTGCACTCTCCCTCTTACTCTTTCTCTTTGACTTTATGCCTCTTCATTCCCAAATGCAAATGTTCCCCTGCTCCCTCCTACATGATTTTGGTGCCTTCCACTCCATTTTTCTCAAACACCTCTTTAATGAGGCTATGAATGGAATAGTAATGTCTTTTGTGTGTCAAATGGACCTTCATCCTTGGACCTCTCCTAGGTAGGGATGCCATCCCAATTATAAATGCACACCATTCAACTCCTCATGCCTATATTTATCACATATTTCTCCCTAAAACATGTATGTGTCTTGATTCGAGGGGTCATGAGGGGTTTAAAATTGTCTAAGGGAAAAAAAATTTCCATGTGGCTTGTCATTGGAAAGCTTAGAGGACTAGTATGCCATGCCTAATGGCCATCCCCCGCCTTACTCAAGCTCATTCTTCTTAAATTCAAGTTATCTCCTCTCGTGGAATTGAGGAAATTACCTCCATAAATGCTTATTTGATGTCTTTTCCTTGTCCATTTTCATGTATTGAAAGGAAAATGTAAATTACTTTATTTTTTTATTTATTCTTTTCATAGACTTGACCGGTGAGAATGTGACATATTATGGCGGAAGTGTTGATGATATATTTCATGCTAGAAGGTAGGTTCAAATGCTTCTATTCCCACATTTCTCCCATACTTAATCACTTGCATTATAATGTGGAAATGAATTTTTCATTATGTATTATGTCCTCTCTTGAGAAATCTATTAAGGTTGTTCAAGACAAGGGGAAACAATTACCCCTTCACCAAGGTGTAATTTTCTAGCTATATTGTCTCAAGGCAACCCTTTACCCTTATTTGTCCTTTGTTCCTTGGAAAAGTACCCTCATTATTAGTGATTATGTTAATCCTTTGGAGGGCCTTTCTTCTACCCTAGGCCCTAAGCCACTACCTTCGACAAACTCCCAAAGAGTCACTAGAGCTAAAGGTAAATCCCCTATTCTTTAGGTCACCACCCTGACTTTTAAGAAATGTGTGTCATTTGATGACCCCACCCAAATCTCTATTTTGGAAAATTTTGACGATTCTTGATGCCCCTCCCTAGAGGGTTCCCCTTCTAGCTCTCCTACTTGAGAATACTATTTTGAAGCCTCCAAGTCTCCTCTATTGACCAACCCTACCAACCCTCTAGATTCCCTTACCATTTCTATTAACCTAGACAATGTCCTTGAAGACTCTCACATGGAAGCAATTGTTTGTGTCAGTTGCACCCCTCTAAAACTAAAAATGAATGATTTGAGTGAATATTTGAATGTCCAAAATGATATTCTAAAATGGTTGCTCCCTCAATTAACTATGATCAAAGATAAAATTAAAAATCTAGAAATTAAGGTATTCAACCATGTTGGTGTAAATAAGTACTTTACTTATTACACTTTACTTAAGCTTACTTAGGGAATGCATATCATTATAGTTTGCACTTGTGAGACCTAGTTATTTGCATCTTGCATCTAGGTTTATGCATACATTGACAGATGTGATTGAGACACTTAGGGAAGTGTGAGTAGGAGAAATCCCACTCTTTGTGGTGTGATCTAGTTATCACCTTTTTATCTCCACTTATAGTGGCATGATAATTTCACTTTAGGTGAATGATTCACCTTTCATGGAATTATCTATTATTTCTTTCTACCTACCCTTGCACATGAATGTGACACTTGTCTCATTCATGGCCCTTTCTTGTGTCCTAGCTTGCCTTTATAAGTAAGCCTTGTACATACTTGTAATTGAACTTCTCCATGCATAATGAGAATACAATCACCATATTCTCTCTCTTTTATGCTATCTTTGGTCTCTTGATCCTATTGTTGTTTTTTATAAGTTTTTACATGGTATTAGAGTGGTTGGAGGTCCTTTGCATAGCCATTGTTGGGAGATCTTAGTTCGTGTGAAGGTGATCAAGAGGAAAATCTGAGCAGTAACATTTTGGTGTATCCTAGACCAGATCTGACCTCAAATTCAGATTTAGAAGGCCTTTTCCAGCTAGGATAGCCTTTCATTTTGTCAAAATCTGACACTGGGAGCTCTAGATCAAAAAAATCACCTATTTAGGTATTTCTTTCAATTTTCTAAAAATTTCTAGTTTTTTTTAAGGTTTTCTGGCATATATATATATTATTCGGCTTTTTATTTGTGAATTTTTTTCAATAATATATATTTTGGGTCAAATAAAATTCTATTTGTAAAAATTTTTATTAAAAAAGAAAAAAAATCAATTTTTTTGTACAATTTGCAGACTGTATAGTCCGCAGACGTACTTTGTACTCACGGGTACCCCATACGGCCACCTCTACCACCGTTCCATGTTGCATATAAGTGGCCCCACACAAAATTTTGTGGGCTCAATTTTCCCATTGGTGGTTGGTCTCACAAAAACTGGTGCCCCCAAAAAACCCGATAGTCAAGCTTTCAAACCAGTGGTCAAAATTTTAAAAGATTCTCAAGAGAATATTCCCATATTCCAACCAATCACATCGTGATAGTGACGGGCATTTAGCCGTCAAAGGTAAGTACACAAATGGAAGCATATTCCAACAAGGTTCAAATATTCTTTTGAAATCTATAGGACTGTCAATTTTAATCAAATGGAATGTTGACATCATCATTGAAATAGTGATGATGTCAACAAACTAAAAAAAAAATTCCCCCCTCTCCAATGAAGTTATCAATTTTGCAGTCCAACTTCAAAAGGCCATAACTTGCTCGTTTTAACTCATTTTTCTAAGAATTTTTTTTTAATTTGGGATAATTTTTTGTGTACTTCACAGACGTGTGGTTGGTTTTTTATTTTCGTGGACATATTTTCCATTTTTTTCAGTTTTTAAACATTGTACATGTCTAATCCTCATTTCTGCAACTTTCGAGGCTCCATACAGGCACATACGAACTCCTTTTTAGGTGTCATTTTCTTGAAAGTGCATGAATTTTCATCTACTTCTTGAATTTGCAATCAGTTTGAAGCAATCTTGAGTGGATTTTGTACTTTCAGCATATGGTATTTTTTTGGCCTATTTGGCACTTGTATTGCATAGATCTCAATTTAGGTCTTTGCTTCATTATTCTAGTCTGTTTCGCCTATTTGTGGCAAGTTGTAAATCAGAAATAATAATTCCACTTAGACAAGTTTCAAGTGGCCTATTGTACACGCACTAAATTACAAAGTGCCAAAATCATCTTTTTCTTTCTTTTTTTTTTGGGGGTACTTTGATTGAGTGAATTTTGGGGGGGTGTCTCTTATGTGATTGTGCTTATTTTCTCTCTTTTTCTCTTGCATTCCATCATGGGTTCATCTAAAGTTCCACTCTTAACTGCACATAATTAAATGTTACATGGAAAGTACGTGCATGGAGTAAACTAATGTAAAAAGGTTTAATTTACTATATTGATGGAACCATAACTGCACCTGTGGATCGTAAGGCAGATCCAACTGCATATATAGATTGGCTCACTAAAACTTCTATGGCATTGGGCACACTTAGAAATTTCATTTCAGATGATCTCATTTTCCATGTTGATAAATGTATACAGCCAAGGAAGCTTGGGATAAGCTTGCTACTTTGTATGCCAAGGTTGATAAGGTTAAGGGATACAAGCTTGAAAATGATATCCTAAGCCTTGATCCCAAGAATTTTGACATCATTCAGGATTATCTCACTAATAAAAATGAGCTAAGAACACAACTAAAGGATTGTGGTATTGAGAGAGAGGATGATCAATTGGTCTTCAACTTGTTGGACAAGCTTCCAACCAAGTATGTAGCCTTTGTTTCAAGTTTTTAGACTCAACGATTGACAATTAGCAACTTCACATCACCATATTTTGAGGCTCTCACAAATCTTTTGATTCTTGAGCAATATAAGTTGATGAAAATGGGCATTCTCAAGTCTTCAACTTCAAAAGCATTGGTGTTCAATCATGGAAACAACAAGCAAGGAAAATGGAAAGGCCAAAATAAATCTTCACCAAAGCCACAAGGAGAGAAAAAATAATCCACTCCTCCACAACAAAGCTCGTCATCATCTTTTTCAAATAATAACTCGAGCAAGAAGGAGAAACCAACTTGTGCATATTATAAAAAGGTTGGACATGAGGAGCATCGTTGTCATGCCAAGCAAATTGATGAGTTGACCAACATCATTAAGAAGAACATCAATTTTCCTAATGTCTATAAGGAGAAGGACTCATCTCCTTCCACTTCTACTTCATCTCAGTCTAAGGGAAAAGGGAAAGCTTTCATGGCAACAACAGGTCTATCACACAGTGGATTCTTGATTCAGGGGCTACTCAACATATGTCTTCTTCAAAGGGGCAATTTTCATCCTTGGAGTCCTCTTCAGTGCCTCACATCTTCATTGGTGATAATACATAAGTGGAAGTTGAGGCGAAAGTTGAAATTGAGATGGGTGATGGGACATTTGAGGATGTGCTCGGTTATGTGCATGATCATCATGGAAAAAATAGGCACTTCAGTGGCAAAAAATTTAGAAAAATCAGAGTTAGGAAACTTGACATAAAAATTTGAATAAGTTATCTATATTATTTCAAAAATATGTAAGAATAGAATCTATATAAAATTGAATGTAGTTTCTAAACTACTAGGTTTATTTAAAAACTAAAAAATCTATTTGGTGAAAATTTAAAATTTAAATGCAGTAGTACTTAAATTTTAGGAAAAAAATAAGTAGGTGTCTATCTGACCACCCTAACCACAATAAAATGATAATATTTTGTTATAATATTTTAGATATAGTAGAGGACTCATGTCTGGATGTGATAAATATTTTTTTGTATTTTTTTCCCAAGTAAATAATTAATTATGAATTTTTTATTACAACTTTTAAAAAATATTAAAACTTGTATGTCTGACCACCTTAACTTGGTCAAAACTTCATGAAATTCAAAAAAAAATTTAAATCCTATAGTATGTGAAGTAGAGAATGTGACGCATGTTTTGGATTTAAAAAATGTGATATCGTTTGAAAGCTATAGACATTTTTCAATCAGCTTTTTAATCAGGACTTTAGTCGCAATTCAAATAGAAAATGAATAATAATTATTTATTAAATTTAAAGTAAAACATAATTTATATTGGTGGAAAGTTGAGAATCTCCTTTAAAAACCCTTTTCGTTTCATCAATTTTGGGTAAAAAACAAGTCGTCAGCCACATACCCTACACATACCCAACATATCGCCACTTTTTGGCCCATCATGATCTTGTACATACCCGCTCTATGTTCCAAAATTGAGCACCAATCTTCTCTCCATCTACCAAATCACACATCATGGAGATGGTAAGAAAGTTGAATTCACTCTTGACATAGTTGTGGTAAAGGAACTTGAAAATGATGATTTGGTTGCAATGGGTCGACCTAATCACAATGCAAGGCTTTACTCATTCTCCCATTGGGTATCTCATGCTCCTTCTATAGCATTGATCACTCATTCAAATTCACAGAGTAAGATATAGCATGAGAAGTTTGGTCAATCTCAACTACCGCTATCTACAATAGCTTCACACCAAGGACATGGTCAAAGGGCTTCCTCAACTCAATTTTTTTTAGGGTGTATGTTCAGGATGTTCCATGGGAAAGCATCCCAAAGAGAAGTTTGATAGAGGGAACTCTTGGAGAGCCTTGGATCTTCTTCAACTTGTTCACAGTGATGTAGTGGGCCCATTTCCAGTGCCATCCTTTGGAAAAGCTCATTATGTTCTCACTTTCATTGATGATTTTTCATGATACACTTGGGTCTACTTCCTTTGTCAGAAAGGTGAATTATTTGAAAAGTTTCTCAACTTCAAAGAACATGCTGAGAAGCAATATGGGAAGCAAGTCAAGATCCTTCATACAAACAATGGTAGAGAGTTTGTGAATAATAGACTTGAGAAATTTTGTACACTTGAGGGAATTGACTTACAACATTTTGTTGCGTACACACCCTAGCATAATGGTGTGGTAGAAAGGAAAAATAGAACCCTCAAGGAAATGGAAAACTACATGATACATGCCAGGTCTCTTGGTCTAGCTTTTTGGGCACAAGCATCAGTTGTGCCACCAACATCCAAAATCGGGTTCCTCATAAATCTTTGAAGGGTATCACTCCTTTGAAGCTTGGTTTTCTAGGAAACCTATTGTGAAACACTTCAGAGTATTTGGGAGTCTAGGATGGGCTTGTATTCCTCTGCAGAAACATAGGGCATTAGAGCCATAGAGTAGGCTTTGTATCTTTGTGGGATATGCAGATGGTGTTAAGGCATATAGACCAATGGATCCTGAGACTCATGAGATTTTATTTGAGAGGAGTGTACATGTTGAGGCTTTGACTCTTCTACTCCTCCTCCTTCCTCCACAGTTGACAATAATGATCACGATTCAGATTATGATGACTCTCCTTCCTCATCGAATTGTAAGGCTACACCTTCGCAGGGTCCACTTCCAGTTGAGGAGCCTCACCCTTCTACTCCTACTAGACCTTGTTGGGCTCGTCAGACTCTTGAGGCAGTAGGTCTGCTTGTTGGGGATCCTTTGGATACTCGAAGTACTAGGTCACAACATGAGCATGAGCCTCTTCTACATGCTCTCATTGCATTAGCTTCAGATCCACAATCATTTAAGGAAGACTCTAAGGTTCCTAAATGGGATGCAGCTATGGAGGAAGAGTATAGTTCCTTAATGAGGAACAACAATTGGGAGTTAGTCCCTATCCCTAAGGGGAGAAAGATGGTTCAATGCAAGTGGATCTATCAAACCAAATATGCAATGGATGGGAGTGTTGATAAGTATAAGGCATGACTTGTTGCAAAGGGTTTCTCACAAGTTACAGGAGTTGACTACACTGAGACCTTTGCACCTATTGCAAAGATGACTTCCATTCGTCTGACACTTGCCATTGGCACTTCACATGGTTGGGAAGTACTTCAAATGGATGTTAAGAGTTATTTTCTACATGGGGATCTTGATGAGGAGATCTATATGGAGCAGCCATAGGGTTTCATCCAAGATACTTCATTGGTTTGTAGGTTGAGGAAGTCCCTCTATGGCCTTAAGCAGGCCTCTCGGGCTTGGTATGCCAAGATGGATTCCTTCCTTCTCTCCACAAGATTCAATAGGTGTCATTTGGATTAGAATGTCTACATCTTGAGGTAGGATGATGCACATTTGATATTTGTGCTCTATGTTGATGACTTGATCATTACAGGGAGCACCTCATCCATCATTGGCAATGTCAAAACTGCTTCGCAAGATAGATTTTCCATGACTGACTTGGGCCTTCTTCACTACTTTCTTGGCATTGAGATTCAATAGTCTTCATCTGGGATTACATTGGCATAGCCCAAGCATGCTCTTGGTCTTCTTTCATGGTTCCGTATGACTGATTTTAAGTCTGCTTCAACTCCCTTTCTTTCAGGATTCAAGCTTGAGGCTAAGTGCTCCACTTTACTTGTTGATCCATTTTGTATCGTTATCTTGTTGGAAGTGTCATCTATTTGACTCATACACGACCTATCATATCTTATGCGGTTGGCATGGTCTCCTACTTTATGTAGGAACCACACGAGCTTCATTAGAAAGTTGTCAAACACATCTTGCACTACATCCAGGGTACTCATCAGCATGGGATTGATTATGTAGTAGTTGCACTTCACTTAGTAGGATATACCAACTTAGATTGGGTTGGTGATTATGATGATCACAAGTTCACCTTTGGCTACAACTTCCATCTTTGGTCAGGATCTATTTCATGACAGAGCAAGAAGTAGCATGCCATTGCTCTTTCATCAACAAAGACTCAGTATATTGGGGTTGTTATTGCCACCACTGAGGCCATTTGGCTTCAACACATTATTTCTAAGTTTGGTTTTTCCATTCCATGTCCAACAATCATTTGATGTGACAATTAGAGTGCTATTGCAATCTCCAGAAATCCAGACCAGTGTCAGAGGACCAAGCACATTGAGATTCATATGTACTTCATCAGGAAGTTGATTCAGGATTAGGTCATTGACTTGTGCTATTATCCAATAGCAGGGCAAGTTGCCGACATATTCACCAAACCCTTTATTGAGAGTAAGCACAATCAATTGTGAGCTCTCTTGGGGGTGAGGGATGTGTCAGGGGGAGTCACTTGACTTCTCCATTCTCTTTCATGGGGGGGAATTTTTCCTCATCTTGGGGTTTTTCCTTCTCCATTTGTACTTTTTTTTTTCTTCTCTCTTTTGAGGGGGAGTTTTTCCCATGAGGTTTTCTCCTTTTCCTCGCTTTGTGAGAGATTGCATTGCATTTGTACATGGATACCTAACATGGACCAGTTGTCAAGACCCATCTTGCATCTTATCTTGCATGGTTAGCTTGAGTCTCCATTCCCCCAACTGCACTTAAGGGGGGGTGTTGGTGTAAATAAGTATTTACTTATTACATTTTACTTAATCTTACTTAGGGAATGCATATCATTATAGTTTGCACTTGTGACACCTAGTTATTTGCATCTTGCATCTAGGTTTGTGCATGCATTGAGAGAGGTGATTGAGACACTTAGGGAAGTGTGTGTAGGATAAATCTCACTCTTTGTGGTGTGATCTAGTTATCACCTTTTTATCTCCACTTATCGTGGCATGATAATTCCACTTTAGGTGGGTGATCCACCTTTCATGGAATTATCTATTATTTATTTCTACCTACCCTTACACATGAATGTGACACTTGTCTCATTCATGGCCCTTCCTTGTGTCCTAGCTTTCCTTTATAAGCAAGCCTTGTACATGGGTATGTGCAGGATCATGATGGGACAAAAAGTGGTGATATGATGGGTATGTGGTTGACAACTTTTTTTTTACCAAAAATTGATGAAACAAAAAGGTTTTTAAAGGAGATTCTCAAATTTCCACCAATATAAATTATGCTTTACTTTGACTTTAATAAATAATTATTATTCATTTTCTATTTGAATTACGAGTAAAGTCTTGATTGATAGGTGATTGAAAAACATCTATAGCTTTCAAACAATATCACATTTTTGAATCTAAAACATGCATCACATTCTATGTTTCATACTATAGGATTAAAATAAAAATTGAATTTCATGAAGTTTTGACCAAGTTAAGGTGGTTAGACATATGAGTTTTTATATTTTTAAAATTTGTAATAAAAATTCATAATTAATTATTTACTTGGAAAAAATTACAAAAATATCCATCACATTGGGACATGAGTCCTCTACTTATATCTAAAATATTATAAAAATATTATCACTTTATTATCGTTAGGGTAGTCCTGAGATAGACACCTCTTATTTTTTCCCTTAAATTTAAATACTACTGCATTGAAATTTAAAATTTTCACCAAATAGTTTTTTTTTTAAATAAACCTAGTAGTTTAGAAACTACATTCAATTTGCTACAAATTCTATTCTTACATATTTTTGAAATAATATAGATAAATTATTCAAATTTTTACGTCAAGTTGCCTAACTCTAACTTTTCTAAATTTTTCACCACTTAAGGGCCTGTCTTTTCCAAGATGATCCTGCACATACCCACATACTTATAATTTAACTTATGCATGCATATTGAGAACACAATCATCATATTCTCTCTCTTTTGTGCTATCTTTGGTCTCTTGATCCTATTTTTTCTTTTTATAAGTTATTACAAACCATAAGGAGGCTTAGCTGAGTGAAGTTGATGATGAGGGTCATTGGGACCTATTTTCTTCTATTGCTAAGTATTTTGAGAAGTGGGCCAATTTGAAAACCAACCTTGAGGAGCTTAAGGTTTTGGTGCAGAGGAGAGGGAAAATATGTAGGAAGAGGTGGCTATTATGTGTAGCAACTAGGAAAAACTTTGAAGTGCTTAGAGGAGATAGTTGATTACAACAAGGAAATGGTGAAAAATACTACAACCACCATTCAGGTGTTCTAGAAGGATCTGTGCACTAGCCATGGTAAGAGGACTAGGGAAGATTGTTAGGAAGTTGCTATGTCTAAAAAGAAGGGAAAAAACATGGATTTCCCAACTATGCCCAATATCCAAGAGGGCGAGCCCATGCAAAAGAAACCACTATCATTCAAAGAAAAAAAAATGGTGAAAGAATGACATATAATTAATGGCCTCAATTTGTTGGGTGAACCGTAGTTGTTCTAGTTCCTAGCTAGTCTTTTCCTTTTTTTGTTTCTCTTCTTTTCGCTAGTCTTTATTTAGCTTTTTTTCCTTTAATTTTTATGTGCCTCATGTATTATGAGCTCCCCTATTTGGCCTTCATGGTCATTCTGTAAGGGTGTAGGCCCTTCCTTTCTTTACTTTAATCGAAACTAACCAACAAAATTGTTGGTAGTTAGAAAATAAAGCTTAAAAGTAAATGTTTTTGGGTGATCCAAGATTGCTTGTAGACCTAGATGATCTTAGATTAATATAGGACCAAAATGGCATATATAGCAGATATATCATCAATAGGTATAACAATGTTATCAATAGGCGATGAACGTGTGATATATTTAATAGTTATCTTCAAAAACCATCACTTTCATATGATAAATCTTTAATAAATATAATGTCATGTCACTATCTAAAGTCATGTGATTAATGATTAAAAATCATAGATAAATTATGTAATTGTACTTGATATGCACGGTTAAGAATTAACAAAATATATAAAGGAAAATATAGAAAGATGGTATATTATAACCTTAGGGTATGTGCAGGATCATGATGGGCCAAAAGGTGGCGATATGATGGGTATGTGTAGGGTATGTGGCTGACGACTTTTTTTTACCCAAAATTGATGAAACAAAAAATGGTTTGTAAAGGAGATTCTCAGGTTTCCACCAATATAAATTATGCTTTACTTTGAATTTAATAAATAATTATTATTTATTTTCTATTTGAATTATGACTAAAGTCCTAATTGATAGACTGGTTGAAAAACATCTATAGCTTCAAACGGTATCACATTTTTTGAATCCAAAACATGTGTCACATTCTATGGTTTGCATACTATAAGATTAAAAAAAAAAAATCATGAAGTTTTGACCAAGTTAAGGTGGTTAGACATACAAGTTTTTATATTTTTTAAAATTTGTAACAAAAATCATAATTAATTATTTACTTGGAAAAAATTAAAAAATATTCATCACATTGGGACATGAATCCTCTACTTATATCTAAAATATTATAAAAAAATATTATCATTTTATTGTGGTTAGGGTGGTCAGATAGACACCTACTTCTTATTTTTTCCCTGAAATTTAAGTACTACTGCATTGAAATTTCAAATTTTCACCAAATAGATTTTTTTTCTTTAAATAAATATAGTAGTTTAGAAAACTACATTCATTTTTCTACAGATTCCATTCTTACATATTTTTGAAATAATATAGATAACTTGTTCAAATTTTTAGGTCTAGTTGTCTAACTCTGATTTTTTTGAATTTTTCGCCACTTAAGGGCCTGTTTTTTCCATGATGATCTTACATGTATACCCCTTAATATAAAACATATGGATATACCCTCAAGAAAAATTTCATGATAACATAAATGATAGAGGGATAATACATAAATTTATTTGAGAACCTATGAAATTATAAAATATGTGCATGAATATTAGTCAAATAATAAGACCTAAAATGAGCCATTAAGTAAGAATATCCAAGGTTAGGAGGGTATGGTAAGGATTTGCATCACTATGTAAAATTAATGTCTAACTAAACTATAGTGAAAAAAATAATTTTAATGCTAGGAATTAATATAAGAATGATAAAATTAAAATTGTATTGGATTCAAAATACTCTAAAAATTTGGATGATAGAGACCCTCTTGGCTCTGTTGGCACTACTTTGGCCGCTTAATGGACTTTTTTATCTTTGTAATTTTGGACTTCTGGGCTTGGCCCACGTGATCTATTAATTTTATGGGTGTTGCCCATGTCACTCTTGGGGTGTGCCTTTCTACCACCAACCCTTTTTTTGTGAATATGTATCTTTATATTTGAATTAATATTGATAGTTGCCTATTCATCAAAAAAATAATACTCTAAAAGTAGTGAAGTTATAACTATAAGATAATAAAATTAGGTAGAGGGAGCAAGATGAGTAGGAGTGAGAATTTGAATTTCGGGAGGGGTGTGTGTGCGGAAGAGGCTAAATCGAAGGATGACGACGAGCTGGATAAACTTCTTGGTCTGCATGAGTTCTTATTTTCCTCTATAGACCATTTCCCTATGGAATTTTCTTTGGTGTTTGGTGGATGGCGGGGTTTCCTTGGAGCAGGTGAGGCTTGGAGGTGGCCCCTATTCTTTTTCTAGCATGCTAAGGATTTTGTTCCTAGTTTGGTCGACTTTTTTTCCTGCTCAAGCCTGGTGTTTCCTTTTATGTGGTTGCATGGGGGTTCATTTTTTCCCGTTCTCTTGTTGTGGTAGTTTTTTGGCCTCTTTTGGGATGGCTATGTTGTCTTTGAGCCTCGCCTTCTAGTTCCTTTGGTGGTGGTTTTGATTTCTCAAGTTCCTTTTCATTGTGGACCTGTTCTTGTGGGATTGGCACTACTTTCTAGAGGGAGGGCTTCACCTTTTCTCTCTTATGTTTTAATTCCCTCTAGAGGTGTGGTAATGAACAAACAATTTTTGTTGTGCTATGAAGTTCTCTTGCACTCTTAGGGTTTTTCACCTAAAAGGAGAGAGATAGACCCCAAAAATTGAATTGGCTCACTCAAACTAAGGTATGTATGATGTGATAATGACTAAATTCAATGATATTAATGCAACTAATTAATAAAATTGATTTATTATGAATGAAAAACTAATGAAATATGCAATGTTTGAAAACACAGTGAGGTATGCAAAAATGAACTAAAAACATAAACAAATGCAACAGAATTGAATAAGGCTGGACAAAGTACACTTGGAAGTTGAATTCCAATCTTGGAAGGTTCTGGAAACTGGTAAAAATCATTGTTTATAACTAGTGGGACTCATTCGCCATTGATAGTGAATTGGTCCTCTTATTGGTAAAATGACCTAAAACTATTTTCTAACTGTTGGGAGCTGAATTCTAAAAAAATAAACCTTTTTTCCTAAAAGTGGGACTCATTTACCACTGATGGAAAATCATTCCTCCTCCAATATTCTACAAATTCAGGAGTCAAGTTTGTGGGTCTAGATCTGCACTTGTCTTCTTGTCAGGTTGATGGAGTCAAATCTACAGAAAACAAGTTGAATGTTGTCTCCAAGCTTGAATTAGGGTTAACTTGACTTGAATCACTTTGATGACTTGTTGACCACTTTTCAACACCTATTTCCTTACAAATATTCCTACAAGACCTGCAAACATACATGTCAAGAGGGGGAAAATGGTTAAGGGTTAGAGTATAGGTATTTGCCTTGGTCAAATCCCACTTTGGTAATTAAACCCTTGATAAAGAAATGAAATGAAATGAAGAATGAATGATGAATAAACAACATGCAAGTTTCCTAAACTCACAAAATCCTTGTTCTTTAAGTTTGAAGATATGTCAATGGCTTCTCCAAGATGCTTAATGATTGCTTGATTGAATGATGCTTTGATGCTTAAGTGGATGAATAAGATTGAATGCAAGGATGAATGCTTAAATGAATGGGGATTAAAATGGATGGAAAAACACTTATTTATACATGCTTATTCCCTAATTACCTAAAAATACATCACAGGCTGACATAAGGCCTTAATGAATAAAAACTCGAAAGAAATTTTGAATTGTGAGCCAAGAGGGACACATTCGCCACCCGTGGAAAATGGGTCCCACTCTAGGCTTGTAAGTGGGTGTCGGAAATTAAGTTGCTTTTAATGTTGTTTGTCAGGTTTGAATTCAAAAATACACTTAATTAAGGCCTATAAGTGCATAAAGGGGACAAATAAAGCATAAGAAAGGTGTAAATAGTGATAACAAGCCTAGAGAAGCGTGAAAGCTTGTTACAAGAATTTACAACACTTTGAAATAGGACTTGATAAGTGATAAAAAGGTGATTTTTATATGAATTATAATGGGAAATGTGTAGAAATGTGTTACAACACTTCACAACACCTTCACAAGACATCATAATTTGAATATTAAGGACCTAATGTGAATGCATAAGTTACATTGCAACATTAAATCAAAGAAAAATAGGTCAAGCATCACAGGAAAAAGACCTAAAAGACCATGAAAATTTCCAAGATCCATTTTTCTATGGTACATTTAGCCCCCACTTTAGTGAGAGGATGAACTTGCTTCAAACTCACTAAAGTAGCCATGCATATCGAGAAGGATCCAAATGCACTTATGCTAGCAAGATGGAATGACAACGATCAAGAGGGATGATCAAGACCCCAAGATGAAGATCCCATGGAAAAATAAACATAAGAACAAAGGAACACATGAGTGTGAAAGAGAAGGAGATAAGGAAGAGGAAAAGGAAAATTCAAATCAAGCTTCGATCGTTTGTCCAGCTAGTTGTGGATCAGATCTAGGTTGTTTGTCTCAAAAAGAAAGTGCATACTCACTCTAGGGTGACGAAAATCATGGCGGTCCATCGGGTGAGAAGGCCCAAAAGGTGAGAAACATATGCTTCGATGGTATGTACTCACAAACACATAGGTGGCTATGGGGAAATTTGTACCGCAGAATAGGCTTCCCGCTCAACCATATCAAAGTTATACCTCCTAATAACTTTAATAAGTTGCCACAAAGGAAAATGTCAATTTGTGCTTCATGAGACAAGCAAAGCTTCATATGCCTAGAACTCATGAACAAATGTGATGGTACCACAGTCATGCAAGTTGTGTTATGCAAGTTTTGTTATGCAAGTTGTGTTATGCAAGTTGGGTTATGCAAGTTGTGTTATGCAAGTTGCGTTATGCAAGTTGCGTTATGCAAGTTGTGTTATGCAAGTTGCGTTATGCAAGTTGTGTTATGCAAGTTGCGTTATGCAAGTTGCGTTATGCAAGTTGTGTTATGCAAGTTGCGTTATGCAAGTTGCGTTATGCAAGTTGCGTTATGCAAGTTGCGTTATGCAAGCTGCGTTATGCAAGCTGCATTATGCAAGCTGCGTTATGTAAGCTGCGTTATGCAAGTTGCGTTATGCAAGCTACGTTATGCAAGTTGCATTATGCAAGTTGCATTATGCAAGTTGCGTTATGCAGGCTGCGTTATGCAAGTTGCGTTATGCAAGGTGGCCATATGAATGCAAAAAAGTAAAGTGTAAAATAAATGCTCAAATGAGTCTTGTTAAGTTCATGCGAGGTCTATCACTTAGGGAAAATTGTGTCTAATGTCTCCAAGAGAGGACCAATCAAAGAATAGAATATTCACAACTCAGGTTATGTAGTGTGTCACATCAGACCACTAAGAGGAATGTAATATGCTAAGATAGATCACACTTATGAAGGACATCACACCCAATGTCATCCACAAGGTGAAAAAAGCATCATGTGAAGTAACAAGAATGCACTAAGAACCATGAATGTAAATGAATAATTCCAATGTATGCCCCCACTTTAAAGGAATTGCTACGTGCACTGTTTCGTAAGCAATTACTTTAAAGTAGAAAGGGAAAAATGAAAAAAGAAAACAAGACATGATAACCAACTTGGAAATCCCCGTGCCAAGTCATATGTTTCCGAGTAAGGCTACTTCATGTAAACAAAAAAGAAAACAAAAGAAAGGGGGGTTTCCCCTAGAAAGGAACACACCAAACACATAAGGGATCTATGGATTTTGGGTCGAGTATATTTTTTCTAGAATGTTTTGATTAAATAGCTTGGAACTATCATCATTCCCCAAAACACATAGAACTAGAAGAATGACACAAAGAGAGCAAAAAATAAAGAAAAATAAAGTCCATTTTGGGTCAACATGGAAGAGACATTGCGGTCTCAATGCTTTGCATCATCTCTAAAAGGAAACACAAGCGAAAAGAAAAGGCGAAAGAAAATAAAAATCTTTTGGGTCAAAATGAAGGAGACATTTTTGTCTCAATGCCTTGTGTCATCCCCAAAAGGAAAAAACAAGAAAAAGATATTAAATTAAAAAGGAAAAGGGACCGTTTGGGTCAGCATGGAAGAGACATAGGGCATCTCAATGCTTTGCGTCATCGCTAAAAGGAAAACACAAAACAAGAGCGAAAGGAAAAAGTAATGTACGACATATAGAAGAATGGAGGAACAAATAGAGGAAGTGCACAAAGAGAGAGAACATCAAATGCACATTACGGGGGAACATGATACGCACATACAATCACACTAAAGAAAAAGAAAAATAAAAAGAAAAAGAAAAAGAAAAAGAAAAAGGAATATGTAAAAGGCTAGTTAACGTAGATGCAATTCAACCATCTAACAAGTCATTTACCTCCCAATCATGTTCAGTGTATTGCGAGGGTGGTTGACTATCCGAGGGGAGAATTGCAAGTGTCGAACTAGGGGAAGTGCTAGGTTCTTCACTTGGTGTAGAAGATTTATCATTTTTAAGCTTGCATGGTAGATGAAAATAAAGAATTTAGATTGTTATGCATGTCTTCATCTATTTTAGAGATCTCCTCCTCATCATCATCATCCAGATTAATCACAACTGGAGGACGAAGAATAATTTCCAATGAAGGATGTATCAGGAGTTGTGGCTATTGTATCAGATCATTTTGTTGTGATGGTTGTAATGTTGTTTCGTGTGGCGGGTCAAGAGGAGGAGGGTGATCAGTTATTGTTTCTGTTAAAGGTAGAGGTTGATTTTCCTTTTTTTCTTCCATTTGT
The DNA here is from genome assembly GCA_007258455.2 of Sequoia sempervirens. Classification (NCBI taxonomy): domain Eukaryota; kingdom Viridiplantae; phylum Streptophyta; class Pinopsida; order Cupressales; family Cupressaceae; genus Sequoia; species Sequoia sempervirens. The sequence goes on along the minus strand of VDFB02386565.1, from coordinate 120,740 downwards.
CACTGACGAGCAAGGAGATGATGATGACACCTATGCTCCCTGGCACCATGGTTTTGTTTAATTCTATTTTGAAGTTGTTGAGGTGTAAGAGCAGGTTGATCCACCATAGGCTCCTTTTCTTCTCAAGGAGGAGGAATGGAAGGAACCAAAGGAGATGGGTCAATCACTTTCTCTTTGGCTTTATAAACTTGTTTAATGCGAGGAGCCATGATGGGGTTGGTTTCATTATCTCTTGGGAATTTATATGATGAAGGTGAAGTGTTTATTGTTGATTGTTTGTGAGGTTGCATTGTTTGTTCAGGGTCAGATTTAGTTTGAAGCATTATCTCATCAATGATAGTAGTAGCGGAAGTGGACAGGGACATGTGGCGAAGAGACAATTGGGTTATGCGTTTGGCTTTGAACTTTTGATAGGAAATGAAAAAGAAATCTTTGTGAGGGATGATGGGTTCCATAGGTTTAAGCCAAAAAGATTCTAAGGAAAAATTACCTTTAGAAGACAATGGATTAAATCCACTATGGTGTATGGTAACTATCTCATTGTCAAGTGGAAACTTCAAATATTTGTGAACAACTGAAGGGACAGCTTTCATCGAGCGAAGCCAAGGATGGCCTAGCTATAGATGAAACTGATCCAATTGTGGAATGATAGAAAATGTTACATCCAATGTCTTAGTTCCTATTTGTAATGGGAGTACGATCGATCCAATCATAGGGCACGCAAAACCAGTATGTGTTTTAATCCATGTAGTTGGTTTATCATAATCATCTTGATAAAGATCATGTAATACTAAAAATTCCTCCATGATCACATTCTCGCCATAGGTGGGATCTAATAATATCCCATTGGTGGGCTTATCATAGATGCGGTCGGCTATGTAAAGACGACCATCGGGAATCTTTTTAAGTATATCATGAGAAGAAAAAGTAATATCAAGAGATTTGTTAGTTGGGCCCTTACAGGGGATAACATCTATCGTACCCATGAGTTCATCCATAGGATTAACATGGGTAACATTTGGACTAAGATCATGTTGTTATGTATTTGTATCAATATTCATCACATGAGTGTTTGAAGGTTAACTAGCTTTGACAAATGAAACATTGTTTTTAGGCATGGGAATGGTAAAAATTTGTAAGTTCTAATTGGGGGGTGCAACAGACTTATTGCCTTGATCATTGACACCTACAATAGACAAATGGCCAGAATCATTGAGGTCTTGAACTAAGTGTTTGAGATGCTTACATTGTTCTGTGTCATGTCCATTTTGGCGATGAAAATGACAATAAGCATTTGGTTAAAGGTGGGGGGTAAAGGCTTGGTAGTATCAAGTGGTTTAATGGTAGGAAAATTGATCATCTATTGTTGTAGCAGTTGATTCATTTTGTTATGGAGAATATCGGGTAAGGTGGTAAATTGTCTCTTCGGGTCCCCATAGGTAAAGGGCACCACTGCTTTGATAGCGGCCACTTGATTAGGCACTAGTTGAATTGGTTGTGGGGGAGGCAGATTGAACTGTAAGAAGCCTCTATTTGTTTTTCAAAAAAATTGCACATTGTTTGGGTTGCTTTGGTCAGACTTCTCAACTCGGCTAGAAGTGGACTTTGAATCACAACTAGTAACTAAGTTGTGATAGTCACAAAGGGTTGTGCATAAATGCATGAATGAAGGAAAATTCATCATGGTCAACTTATCCTAAAAGTGTGTGTGCAATTTTTTGATAAACATCTTTTGGAGATGTGAATCAAGAATCTTGATATTGACTTGAGCATACAATGACTAATAACATGAAATGAAATCAGTTACTTTTTCATCTGCATTTTTTTTACATCTCATTAAATCAGCCATTGTCTTTTTGGGAGTCATATGGACTTGAAAATGACTTATAAAGGAATCAACAAGTTCATTAAATGATCGAATGGAATGATTGGGTAATTTTGAAAACCACTCCAAGGTAGTGTCTTTTAAGGTCCTGGGAAACAGCTTAGCTAACAGTTTATCATAAAGGACAAAATCACTAGACACAAGGATGTATAGGCATTGACATGATTAGTAGGGTCTCCTTTACCTCTGTACTTCTCAAACTTAGGCATCTCAATTCCTCATGGCATCGGTGTTCATAAAATTTCCAAAGATAAGGGGCTACTACGAACATAGTATGTGGGTGGAGCATTTTGACTTTGGCTTATGGTGGATATTTGTTGTTGCATAGAGGAAATAGTGGTAAAGAGTTGTGTAATGAGGGGGTCGGTGTAAGTGGTATGAAGTGGAAGAGAGAATGGGGATGGAGTGTATGTAATGTTAGGAGAAGTAAAGGGAACACTAAGAGGGGTGAAGGTGGTGGAGGATGGAACATTCGATGCCACAAAAGAACTAGGAATGCTAGTTAGAATAGTGAAAGAAAGAGTCACATGACTAACCTATTGCATGGTTTTTGTTACTTGAGGAGTGGTATAGGTGGGTATGGATGCTATGGTTGAAGGAGGAGGAATGTGAGATCCTCCTTGGCTAACCACAGTGTTTGCTGGTTGGGAAGTGGAAGGAACACGTTTGTTGTATATCTCAGCAATTCTTTTCAAAACTTTTAAGCCATCATCACCTTCAATCAAGAAATGAAGTTTTTCTATGGCGAGTATGGAAGTGGTGGAAATGTTTTCAAGACATAAATCTTGTTGAAACTGTGCAAAATCCTCATGAATAATAACGACTTTATCTTGCAGAATTTGATAGGTTTGTGTGTTAACATGCATTGTATGTGAAGATAAAGGTGTATTAGTGGTAGTATCCATGCCTAATGTAACATTTTCCATACCAAGAGTAGGAGCTCAAGACAACCCAAGGTCCAAAACGAGTGTGTTATTGTGGGAGGCCATGAGTTGGGAACTTCTTCTCACTAAAGTATTATCAATAGGGCACCCAACACTCATACAAATACCACAAGAGGTGGGGGGTGCAAATGCAATGCAATCTAGGAGTGAAATACAAAAAATACAAATTTTGTAAACTAGAACAGAAAAGCAACAACAAAAAATTGAAATGCAGTAAATGCCCAAAATGTTTGAAAATGCAATTCAAAATGTGTAGCTAGATTGATTCACCCAGGGTGGTGAAAGAGTCCAGGGATGAGATTTTTTTGTGTTTTTCAAAAAATTTAAAGTGATTTTTATGTGTTTCAGATGCAAAATGAAGATGCAGGTGCAGAATGTCATATTTTGTAATGTTTTGGGATGCAAAAATGAAATCTATATGAGATATTCACTAATGCAAGTTTATAATTCCTAGGATGCAAAAACAATGCAAAAAGCTAATGCAAAGACTAATGCTATGAGTCCTAGGATGTAAATTCAATGCAAATCATAAAGATAATGTGTTCAATATGTAGGTTCACCAAAATGAACAATCATTTTTTGTTGTGCTATGAACTTCCCTTGCACTCTTAGGGTTTTTCACCTATAAGGAGAGAGATAGACCCCAAAAATTGAAGTGATTCACTCAAACTAAGGTATGTATGATGTGATTATGATTAAATGAAATTATCTTAATGCAAATAATTGATATAATTGATTGATTATGAATGCAAAACTAATGAAATATGCAATGTTTAAAAACATAGTGAGGTATGCAAAAATGAACTAAAAACATAAACAAATGCAAACAAAATTGAATGAGGTTGGACATAGTGCACCTAAAAGTTAAATGTTGATCCTAGAAGGTTCTGGAAATTGGTAAAAATCATTGTTTATGACCAGTCGGACTCATTCGCCACTAATGGCGAATTGGTCCTCCTGTTAGTAAAATGACCTGAAACTATTTTTTGACTGTCGGGAACTAAATTCTAACAAAATCAACCTTTTTAACTAAAAGTGGGACTCATTCACTACTGATGGTGAATCAATCCTCCTCCAATATTTTGCAAATTCAAGATTCAAGTTTGTGGGTCCAGATTTGCACTTGTCTTCTTGTCAGGTTGACAGAGTCAAATATGTAGAAAATGGGTTGAATGTTGTCTCCAAGCTTGAATTAGGGTTAAGTTGATTTGAATCACTTTGATGACTTGTTGACCACTTTCCAACACCTATTTCCTTAACAAATCTTCCTACAAGACCTGCAAACACACATGTCAAGAGGGGGAAATTTGTTAAGGGTTAGAGAATAGGGATTTGCCTTGATCAAATCCCACTTTGGTAATCAAACCTTTGATAAAGAAATGAAATGAAATGAAGAAGGAATGATGAATAAACAACATGAAAGTGTCCTAAACTCACCAAATCCTTGTTGTTAAATTTTGAAGATATGTCAATAGCTGCTCCAAGATGCTTGATGATTACTTGATTGAATGATGCTTTGATGCTTAAGTGGATGAATAGGATTGAATGCAAGGATGAATGATTGAATGAATGGGGGTTAAAATGGATGGAAAAACACTTATTTGTACACACTTATGCCCTAATTACCCAAAAATACATCATAGGCCGACATAAGGTCAATGAATAAAAACCCAAAAGAAATTTTGAATTATTTTGAATTTTGAGCCAAGAGGACTCATTCACCACCCATGGTGAATGGGTCCCACTCTAGGCTTGTAAGTGGGTGTCAGGAATTAAGTTGCTTTTAATGTTGTTTTTCATCTTTGAATTCAAAAATACACTTAATTAAGGCCTATAAGTGCATAACAGGGCAAATAAAGCATAAGAAAGGTGTAAATAGTCATAACAAGCCTAGAAAAGTATGAAAGCTTGTTAAAATACTTTACAACACTTTGAAATAGGACTTGATAAGTGAGAAAAATGTGGTTTTTAGATGAATTATAATGAGAAGAGTCTAGAAAAGTGTAGAAATGTGTTACAACACTTCACAACACCTTCAAAAGACATCATAATTTGAATATTAAGGACCTAATGTGAATGCATAAGTTACATTACAACATTAAATCGAAGCAAAATACGTCAAGCATCACAGGAAAAATACCTAAAAGACCATAAAAATATCCAAGATCCATTTTTCTATGGTACAAGTAACTGTCTCTATTTTAGTTCCACTTTTGGTCTCTCGTATTTTTCTCTAGTTGTCTTTTCTAGTGGTTTTCCAAGCCTAGCTTTCTTCTCTTTATTGCCTTTCTTATATCAGAAAAACTCCCCTTTTTTTTTGAATATTCTAGGTGTTAGAGGTTTGGTGCGGACATGACCCATTCCTTAGGTCATTGTTACAAGATGGTCGCTTAAATGGCCTTTTTCTAGATTTTCCCTTCTGACCCTACTTGTGTTTAAATGTGTATTTTTTCAGCAGTGGTGTTTTCTCTAGGTTTTATGGAATTATTTTCCCTTGGTTTGGTTCTTTGTGTGTAACCATTTTTATAAGGTTGGGGCATGTGGTATATCTTCTTTCTTGTTTGCCTTGTGTGGTGTTGATCCCTTGTGGGTCTATGAAGTATTTGTTGCAAAAGGGTTAACAAGCTTGCTAGAGAGTATTCGCTCTATGTTCTCTTAGGAAGCTTTATGATGTATCAATGTTAGTTTGTTTCCCTTTTTGGTTTTAAAGAGGTTGACTTATAAAGGGGGTAGTATGTATTACTTTTAGTTGTTTGATCTTGTTTTATTATCTTTTATGGATGCTCAGAGGTGTTGGTTTTTACTACTATTGGCTAGGGGTTACCTTTTGTACCTAGCCCTCTTGTTTCAAAAGGATGAGGTGTTAGCCCTAACTAGCGGAGTGGTCTATTGGTTTCTATAATTTTTTTCTTCTATAGAGGTGAAGATTGCTTTTATTGAGGTGGAGACCTCTCCTATTGAGGTGGAGACCTCTCCTATTGAGGTGGAGTTGGATGTTGTAGTTATGGTGGGAATTTGTCTTCTTTGTTGTTGGTTCCTATTGAGGTGGAGCTTGTGTGTGCAAGAGAGGGTTCCTTTGGTAGTTATGGATCTCATTTTATTCTCTCCTATAGAGGGGATCTCTCTCCTTTAGAGGTGGAGTATGCATTAGATTTTTAGGATGGATGGTGTTGTATGGAAGTTGGTACTCCTCAGTGCTCAGTGGTGCTCTCTTTTTCCCTATTAAGGCAGGGTGCTTGGACTATCTAGTGATGGTTCAAATCAGTGATTTTCTATTTTCAATTTTTTTTTACAACTCTCTTATTGAGATAGGGAGTTTGGAGAGACTGGTTTCTTTGAAAGGGAGTTATCGCTTCCCTCTTATTTGTGGCTCAACATTGAGCGGATGGTTTGTTGTGGTTTGGATGTTGTAACTTTGAGTTGTTACTAGACATAATCAAATGGTTTTTTTTAAATTAGGTTCAAGGTCCCTCTAAAATCTTGGGTGTAAAGGGTTTTAGGTTCCCTTCAAAACCTAATCTTTGCAACATGGATAGTCAACTGTAACTTTTGGATGGCTATTGTTGATGGATTGTTGATGGTATGTGTATTTATTTTCTGACAAGGTTTTAGGTCCCTTCAAAACTTGTTTGTAAGGGGTTTTGGGTCCCCCCAAAACCTGTCTTTCCCCATTAATCAAAACTATAAGGTTAAACTCTAGGTGGTGTAATCATAGAAATACTAAACAAAATGTAAAGGAAAAAAAATCACTAAAATTAGTAGGATAAATGAATACAACCATCAAAAGTACAAAGCATCCTAGATTAGTTCATTAATATTAGGTGAAGTGATAAACTAAATAATTTAATCATAAGCTATGAAAAAAGAAATAGATAGAGGTAATTATCTCTTGATACAATTATTATCCACAAAATTATGCTTGACGCTTAAAAGTGGGTTTCTTGAGACTGAGACTATTAAAGCTCTATCTATGTTTCACCTCTAAGTTAGAATAGTTTATCAAATTCAAGTGAAAGGTCACATTGGTGGCTCCTAAAAATTTTGTAGACATAATCTCTAGCCATACACTTAATATGATACATTGCATAGGCTTGTTACCTTATTTTCCTTTTTTTTTTCTCCTTTGAGTGTTAAGCTTGTGATTGTTAAGAACACTATTAGAGAGTTATTGAATTATTGTGATATAATTTATTTTAGGCTAATCCATAAATAAATAACTTTTTATTCATGTGAATATTTTAGGAGACTAATATTTTGGTATACAAATGCTATAGATTGATAATGAACATTTTAATTCATTTAGTACACCAATGGAAGTGTTACTAACATGATCCTTCATTAAATAAAAATAAAATTCAAATAATATGTGCGGATTGTTAAGAAATATAATTTAATACTTTTAAATAAAATAGCATAGCATTAAATCACTCAAATGTGCATTTATTCAACTCAAGACTATGAAGGAAAGGGGTGCAAAACTTCAATTTTAAATTTAAATATTTTAATTTTTGGTGTTAATTCCCCAAAGTGTGGGCTCAACCAGAAGAGTGTGCTATTATTAATGTCAAAATGGAATGCACAAGAATTTATGGATAGTAATACAATAAGGTGAAATTTATTAGAATATGTGTCAATAAGGATGGGGAAAGGATTAAGGAATGAGTCCAACATTATACAAACTACATCATTTAGCAATATCTAATTACATTTAAGTATTCTAAAAAAATAGTTTCAAAATTAAATTAATTGGCATAGGCCTACAAATATCAGCATTACATTATTATAGGGTAATTTCTCATCTAATAATATAAAATATAAATAAAGATAACATATTATAACACAATCTCAATTTACTTATTAAAGAACGTTAAAATTTGATATTATGTACATCTCCTAAATTTTTTAATTTAAAAATTAATCACTAACTAAAAATATAAGCATGTTTGTGAAGGGTAGAACCATATTCATATTATAGAGTAATTTTGTAGGAATCCCAAAAATTTAACTATATTTTTCTTTTAAATATATTTTTTATTATTATTCCAAACAAATTGTAGTTTCTCAAAAATTAAATACATAACCATATTCTCATTGTAAAATTGTGCTTTTTCTAATCTTTCTAGGGATGCAAAGTATTCCACCTATTTTCATCGTATAATTAACCTTATACATAGGAAATTTAAAGTGCTTATATTTTTCACAAAGGAAATATATGTTTAGGTTTCCAATTACCGTAAAAAAATGAGCTGCTCAGTTATTTACAGATAAGAATGTATGGACACGTAATGTAACAACAACTCATCAAAATTTAAAATTCAAAATGCACATGTTTTGCATGAAACCGATATATGTTTAAGTTTCCAATTACCATGAAAAATCGAGCTTCTTAATTATCTATAAATAAGAATATATAGATAGCCAATGCAACAACAAATTAGAAATTTTAAAATTTAAAATAGACATGCTTTTCACAAAATAAAGATATGTTTAGATTTGTATGACCACCCCATATAACAACAAATTACCATAATTTACACACCTAAATTGTTCTTTTCAATTTTGAAAGAGAGAAATGAACCTCCCCAATTATTACCTGCCCAACATTAACCAATTAAAAATTAAATAATTGCATCTCACAACCTACAAGGACCATTCAATAGCCTCCCTGTCAAAACATGTGAACAGTGAGCAGTTGAAAGAGACAAATAAAAAAGCCGTTGGGAAGCATCAAACATGATCGATTCTTATTTGTACTCAAGAAAACTAGACAAATCAGATCCTAGGGTTCTGCTGCAATTATGGAAGAGAGATAAAGCTCGATCTCCATGGTTTAGTAGGTAGGACATCATGAGCTTTATAAGCACTCGAAAGACTTCTATTTTAATCATCTTTCCAGAAGCGGGTGCAGCACTCAGGTAATCGAGCGTTTATGTATTTTGTTGGGCGATTGTCGCTCTTGCAGCCGAAACATGATTAACTGCATTTTGTTTTTCTGTTTTACTCAGATATTTCAATAGATTAATGATATCAGTTTTCTATTATCTATAGTGTTCGTTGTTCGATTGTGTGAGATTTTTTTGCATTACAATATTTTGGATTACATTCTATTATCTAATCATCAGAATGATGATAGTATTGTTGTCTGAAGATAGTATTGTTGGGTGGTCATCAAACATAATGTTTGAGCTATGGGTTCGAAGGCTTTTCAGGTTTGATGCCCTAAATCCTATTTTCAATAAATTTGTGCTTGTGCAGACTGCAGAGCAGAAGCCGGATTAAAGAGCAGATAATGGGTTGCTGCATATCTGTTCCTGTTCCTCTTTGCCAAGTCCGTAACTTCCAAGTGCAACGAAGGCGCACTCCCCAGAAGTTAGCCACCGTCAGCAGGCTAAATGCTGAGCATCTCATTGATAGGAATAATCAGAAACTCCTCCATCATCATGCCAATGATTATCCTATGATCAATGACATGGTCGCACAGAGAATTGTCAACAATGTATGTACATCCTAAAACGAATAAGATCTTCTTCTCATCATCTCTATTATGATTTATTCAAAATTATTCTGATTTTATTCTATATTTCCGTATTGAAATTTGGTCTTCTGTACGGCTAGGTTTTACCAGTAAGCAGACAAATTTTTATGTTGGTACAGATTAAAAGTAAATCTGTACAGTTTTTATTTTTAAATATGAAAAATGTAGATTTTATGGATAATAACCCAGTATATAGTGAGCCATTACATTTTTAGACTGATTTACATTAACCCATGTTTTTTTTTTAGACTGATTTACATTAACCCATGTTTTGATTAGATTAAAACCGAAATGACCAGTACCCATTACAAAACAGTCATAGAGGCAGATCAGAAACTGACGAGCAGTGAGAAATCTAAAAAATAAACAAAAACTAGAGCTTAAACAATTTGACCAGCACTAATAAATAAAAAAACCCACAAAATCAAGACCAGCACTAAAGCACTAAACCATGAGACACCTACAAGTCTCCTAACAACTTGAGACCACTGATCGCATTCCATTCAACCCATGTTTAATATTCAGATTTTATGAATAATAACCCAGTACATAGTGAGACATTTTAGACTGATTTACATTCAACCCGTGTTTATTACCAGTGGGAATGTCTTGTAAACATACTAGTGGGAATGTCTTGCATACAAGAATTCATATTGTTATAATATGTTAAATGATAGAGATGTAGACATTTATAATCTTAAATAAAGAGACTATTATTTTTTCTACACAGGGCAGATTTATTGCTTTTTATATTAAGGACATTGAATTTGTGCAGGTTAAAGAGAACAAGCACGCTGTGCAACATTCCAGAGCCTGTGAAGAAAAAGAGAAACATGAGGAGACTGAAGAAGACAACTCAGATGATGAATATGGAAGAAAGAGCTTCACCTTTCCTATTCTGGTGCCGAATCCAGAAAAAGACAGGCTGTGAACTTTCTAACATATAAAAGATGATTAGCTTTTTGCGGCATAAGTTTCAAGATTAAATCTCAGCCGCACACTCTAGGCCTTACAATTTTGGCCCTTTTCAGCAAATTTTGCGCCTCTCATTTGCAATAGATATCATCAAACCAAATGCTGATTCGTGCTATGCTGTGAAAATGATTTTCGGTGACTACCATACGGGATTTTGTAGAATTTTTATCGATAATGACAGTTCTCCGTATCCATCGAAGGATGTGAGGATATGGTCTTGATTTATATGGAATCGCCAAGTTCACTTGATATCGATTGCGTATGGTTTACTAGTATTACGGCATGGTTATAATAAATTTGGATGAACACAACTCATAAGGATGACAATTTATTTAGATTTTCTAATTAATGGTGAAAAGTCTATGTTTATTGTATGGATATTTTAAGTGATCTAGTGTATTTTAATTTTTATTTACATTATGCTTCTTTCACTTTCAACCTGTTAATTTCAACCATGCATTCATGATTCTTCAAGCAATTATTTGTACAATCAAGATGTCATAGATGTCTGATACACCCAATCACTTGTAAGATTTTTTATTTAACAAGTATTTTTCAATATCATATCAAACAAGTATTTTTCAATATCATATCATTGTGGTTTTCAATTGATATAGTAAAGTTTTATATGTTTTATTTTTTATCCTAAAATGTCTAATTTAAACCCTAATAATCAGATTTTTAACCCTAAAATTTGAAATTAAATCCCTAAATAGATAATTTCAAACCCTAAAAGACTATTTTGAAACCCTACATAACTTTTTTGAGACCCTAAAATTTTCAATGGAAACCCTAAACAACTTTTTGAAATCCTAAATTTTTCAATTAAAACCCAAAATAGCTATTTAGAAAGCCTAAAATCCTCAATTAAAATCCTAAAATTTTGAAATTTGAAACCCTAAAATTTCCAATTCAAACCTTGAAATGTCCAATTGACACCTTAAGGTCTCTAGCTTCTCTATCTAAAGATCTATATTTCAAAGAGAAACATGTCATACACAAACTAGCTTGGAGAGTTATATTTTGTAGCTTTGATGAAACTTATAGTCATCTTATGTTCTTACATACAACCTCCCTTTTAAGGGCCTTTCCTTGAAAATTTTCATAAATTGGAATATATAGAGGGGAATGTACAAGTACCCTTATCTGATTTCGCTCTTGGTAGGAAGGAAAAATTTGGAGGCTCCATTGATTAGAATGGACTAGGTGGCCATGAAAATGGAGCTTGGCATCTAATTGGGGCTAGATCCTTCCCCATACCAAATTAGGAAGTAGGTCTAACTTCATCCCCTAAAAATGGCTCATAATTTCCTTATTCATAGTTTTATTTTTATTGTCTCTTCATTACAATATATATGTACATCTTCATTCTTTATGTATCACAAACCTACTAAGTTGACATATTGTATGCACTTACTTATTACTTATAAAGTAGACACTACCAACAATACTAGAATTTGTATCTCCTTTAAAGGATAATTTCATATTTTTGAGAACATGATGAAATGAACCATCTTTTAATTTTATTTATATCTAACTTGCTTCCCACTTGATCATGTTTCCTAATTATATATTATCAAACTTCTATAATTAGTATACATGTGTATATATATCACAACCTAGAGTTTCAAGGGGTAAGATAAAATATCATGGGATAAGGTTTCAAACAATATATGTTGAATCTATCCAAACTTCATACATGTATTGTTAGTGTAAGTAGGTAGTTTACCTATCTATTTCACTTATAGGTCCTATTTACATGTTAATTTACTTAGGTCCTAGGAATCTTTCTTAGTACCTAAACCTAATGATGATGATAAAAAGATAAAATGGATGATTGAACATACTAAAGCTCTTGGATGTATTCGTAACTTAATTTTTCAATATCTATTGTTTCAAATTGAATCGTGAAAAGATTCTCATTAAAAATGGAATAAATTGGAAACATTGTATGATACTATAGATGAAGTAAAAGGTTGTCAAATTGATAATGAATTGATGAGCATTGAGTTCTAAGAAATTTGAAAATTTCTAGGACAACATCACTCAAGTCAATGATCTAAGAAAGCATTGTAAAGCATGTGGAGTCAATAAAAGGGACATTTAATTAGTCTATAATGCATTGAACAAACTTGGTCCTAATTATACAACTTTATTTATAAATATTCTTTTTATGGTTCTCATAAAGTCACTTAAATCTTAGGAATTATTGGTTAGTCAAGTGAAAGAGTTGGAACATTCTGATAAGAAATAGAAGAAATAAAAGAACAATCCACATTCAGATCAAGCATAGAATAAATCCTCTCCCAAAGAGAAATCATCTAAGAAGGAGAAGCCTACTTATTCATATTGCAAGAAGCTTGGATATGAAAAAAATTATTGTTATAAGAAGGATATTGATGAATTGAAACATTATTTTAAAAAGAATCATATTGATCTATCTACTAGAATGTCAAATTCAACTTCTTCAAAATAGTATAATAACGACAAAGGCCATCTTGGTTTAGTTACTTCATTAGGTAAAAAAGGACAAGCTCTTTGTTCTTCTATAGCTCTTGGTTGAGGACATTGGATTCTAGGTTCAGGAGCATCTCACCATATGACATCTTCATAGAAAAATTTCTCTTATTTTGAGCCTTGTGCTATGTCACCTATTTTAATGGGAGGGTGATCCCACAATACTAGTTTATAATTCCCTTCACAAAGGAAATTTACAAAAATGCTCCAAAGAATTTTTTTTGGGCTTTTAGTGGTTCACTCGAAGGGGGGGTTTGCATGAACCCACAAAGGGGTTTGCTCGAATCCCCCCCTTCGAGTGAACCCCCTGTGATGTCATCCCCTTTTTCACACATTTCTTTTAATAAAAACAGTTGAAAATTTAAAAAAGGGGTCCAGTGGGGTTCGCTCGAACCCCCTTTTTTGCCCTTCTCCCTCTTCATAGCAATGTTTTGCAAAAAAAATCCTTTTCAAGCTTGGGTTGAAGATGAAAATGGAATCAACTTCACAGACCCAATTGGATGATGGTATTCCTTAGAATAAGCTATCCATCAAATATAATTTTAATATATTTTAGTTTTATTATGTATTTTTTTGTTTAGTTTAATTAACCATAGGTTTTTTCACCAAAAATCAAGCTCTATATTTTGCACATGTGGAAAAATAGTAGATTATCAAAAATAATTTGAAAAATATGTCCGTGCTAGGTATGATGTCCTTTATCTAGCAAAAAAAAAGAATTTCAATGCATACAAAAAAAGTTATGTTGTATACAATCTACCTATGTCTAAATTGTAAATGGTTTGACTTCAAAACTTAATTAAGAAAAAATATTCAATAAAACACTATAAAACCAAATGAACATGCTAGATATCATAGTTACAAAGCTAATTTTTTTAAAAAATGAATTTTATCCTTCATAGAAAAAAATTTATATTATTTATGGTGAATGCCACTCTTTAAAAATGGTGTTTACCATTAAAAACTAGTTTTCAAAGGAGATGGAAAAAGAAATGCAATTTGATTCCAAAAAATTTAAAATATATATTTAGAATCTATAGACAAAATGCCACAAATCACAAGTTTTCATTATCTTCAAATTCCTCATGGTTTAGCAACTATAGGTGCCCGAAAGTGAAGATTTAATTAAAAAAAATTCAGTTCAATGTCTAGTTTGGCCAAAAAGTGTAAACCAGTATTGTGGGATCACCCAAGACACAATATATAGATGAATGTAATTGGGAATGGATCTATAGATATTAGGGAGGGAAATATCCAATGATATTTTTTGTGTACCTCATTTGTCAAATAATATTTTTTCCATCTATCAAATCACCCATGGTGGGGAGGGGAGGACTGTGGAATTCACTCCTTATTCAACTACCATTAGAGACAAGGAGAGTAGAGAGATTATTTCTACTTGCATGGTTTATCATTTACCTTGGTTAAATACATCTTTTATGGATTTTTTTTCTGATGATGGTTTTCATTCTTTGGTAATTGATCACACTTAGATAGTGTGGATCATGATTTTGAGGAGACTTTTGGCTGCTTGAAATTTGGTTTATTCACATTGGATTTTGTTATCGATCCTTTCCTTTCATCTCCTCCATCTTTGGTTGCATTTGATGATTCTTGTGTTTTCCTAATGCAGCAAGATATAAATCCTATTCCAGTTATGTCTACTTGGGATGAGTAGTTGATAGACATTGCAAGTTTTATGTGAGTCCCACATTTTAAATTTGGGAGATACCATTGATTATATACATGGGTGATCCCACAATACTGGGTTATGGGTTACACTTTTTGGCCAAACTTGACATTGAAATCAGCATTTTTCACCAGATCTTCATTTTATCACACCTATAGCAACTAAATCATTAAGGATTTGAAGATGAAGCAAACTAGTGATTTGTGAGATTTTGTATGTGGATTCTAATTATATTTTAAAAAATAAAAAACAAATTGTGAGTCCTTTTATGTAATTTTTAATAACTTATTTTTTCTACTAAACAATATTTTTTAAAAGTGATGCTTACTATGTAACACAACCTTTTTTATAGAAAGGATGCAATTCTAGTTTTTAAAATACAGATTTGCACACCAATATCTAGGGCATAGATATTTTTTCATAACTTTTTGTTACATATTTTTTTAAAATTATTTTCTAAGTTAGAGTAAATATAATTTGGACAGAGGTGTATTGTGTATGACAACTCTTTTTGTACACATTTGAATTAACTTATTCTTTCTTTAATGATAGCAACTTTCCACAATCCATAAAGATATTGCTTGAAGGTTTCTGGATTCGATTGTGTAAATATTTTTGCATTTGAATTAACTTATTCTTTTTTTGTTGGAACAAGGACATCAATACCTGGGGGCACGTATTTTTTAGATTTGTTTTCTATATTTTCATATTTTTTGTATGTGTGAAATGAAGACCTTGATGTCAAGAATCACTTAAGGTTAAAAAAATAAGACATTCAAGAGTCCTTGTTTTCATATTAATAACCAAGTCCTTAATGATATGAGTCAAAATATTTATTTCTATCATCTATTCAAACATGAGAGGTAAAGGTAAGAAGAAAAAAATGTAAACAACTTATAGTTTGATTATTTAACTTCAAAGGAAAATAATTGCTCATTTAACAAGACTATTATTTCTCAAGAACAAAATTAATTTCCTTCATTTAATTTATCAATTTTCTCAAGATGGATTATCTAATATTACTTTTATTCAAGAATACTTCTATCCATAGATATACTCAATCAAGAATTCATACAAAGAGAAACATTAGGAAATAGCTCGATCATAATTTATTTAACAACAAACAATAAACTCGCATAAAGTTAAGAATACAAATATCTCTATGAAGGATTTTATCATTCAATATTTTTCATGAATCCAAAATGAATAAAGAAAATATTCTAACAAGATCTATTTTTTAGCCTATAGAGTTTCTCATAACTTGAATAACAAAGGTAATAGTTTTTTCCAACACATTCCTACAACGCCAAAAAATTTAAGAATCTACAATGTTTAATATCATAGGATAATAGAAGATGGCCTGCCTTAAAACATTTTTCAAAGGACCTAAGTTTTATTTAACAAGGAGTAATTATTTCTCTATGAAATGAAAGAAAAAAGGGGGGACGATTAAAATGGGGTGTCCTAGGTCCTTCATGCAAAGAAATTAGGAACTAATGGTGTCCCCCTTTCCCTAATTTCATTGGGAACCAAGATATTACAAGATGTAAAGATTAACTTTCAACCCTAAGGTGATCCAATTAGACCTGAATCTTTGGTTCCTTAGGACAATGGGAAGATTTGAGTTAAATGGAATGATTTGATGCAACTAAACCTAATGAAAAATAAGACCTAGGTGATAAAATACAAATTCTTGAAGATATAGAAACTAAAATCAAAGTTGTGGGAAGATCTGATAAGGGTTTGGACACATGTACCTGGCATAAAAAGTTGATTATGAGCATTAATAAAGGACAGATTCAACCTAGGTCGAATGGATCCTAGTTAGGGTGTCCAAAATAAACTTTTTCAATCCTCTGATGTTGGATCTTAGCTTTTTTTTTACACGTCCCGCTATCAAAAAGTCAAATAAAATCTGCAATTGAGTTTTTGTGGCCTAACAACAATGGTCAAAACTTATTGAATGTTGAAAAACTTCTCCTTGAGATCTTTTCATTCCTTCTTTCACCTATGATTTTCACATACAAAGAGAGGAAAAAAAAATTGTTTTGAATGGGGGTTTTCTTTAATTAAACCCCATGTTTGTTAATTAAACTTTGACAGAAAGATAATGACAATTGATAAATGGAAGGAATGATAAATGAACACTTGCTACAACTCACCAAACCTTTAATGGCTTCCCTTAGAGGATTGATTCAAACACATCTCTCCACAGAATCTAATATTTCTTTGCTTGATTTGTTTGATACTTGAATTCTTGGATGCTTTAGGATCAAAAATACATAATAGCCTTCACAAGATGACATGAACACACATAAAATTGAACCTGACAATAGGATCTTGAATGCTATAAAAAATTATTGAAAAATCTATTCTTGAATGCTCTTGATAATAATATTTTCTCATATGAAGTCTCTAAAAAGTGTGTTCATTTTGAATTGATAAAAAGACTGTGTATTTATAGGTTTTTATCTAATTTCCCAAAAATTAGATTCCAAAAGCTAACAATTGCATATAAAATTTGAATCATTAAAATACTACCAAAAAAATATTAAAATTTGGGACAAAGGACTTAAGGAGAACCAATTCACCCTTGGGAAAATGGGTCCTAGCCCATAAGTCCAGGACACACTCATCTTGGGGTGATTAAAATATTAATTGCATTAATTAAATATAGGTTCCCCTTTCAGAAGATGGGAAAAATAAGGCTTTGGAATCATAATTTTACAAATTAGAAGCTTAATTAAGTCCAATTAATTAAGGGGTCTAAACATATAGTGTGAAATTATAAAGGTATACAATTTCCTACACTACATTTAGCCCCCACTTTGAGTATGATCTTATGCTCAAACTCACACTGAAGTAGACAAATATGTGTCAAGAGGGGTCCAAGCATACAAATGTTAGAAAGATAGGATGACAAAGATCGAAGAGGGTGGTCAAGCCCCTAGAATCTAGGATCCCATGGAAAACCAACATAAGGACAAAGGGACACACAATATATGTAATATTTGTGTAGCAAGACAAGATACGTAAGAATACAATGTTAAAGCTAATGCAAAAATAAAAAGGAAAGGGATGGACTAGAAATTTGCATTATGCCACATCCATCAAATATGCTCACAAGGGCTAGTGCAATCTGGTATACACTAGGAACGAGCCCTAAAGAAAAAATGAGAAACACAAACTAGGTCTACAAGGTGTGTACCCATAAAAGAAAAGGGTGGCAGATAAAAAAGTCACACCAAGTCTACAAGCCTTCCATACATCAACCATTCCAAAATTTATACTCCCTAATATAAATTTGATAAGGTGCCACAAAATGATCAAATGATATACCAATGCTACACTAATTTCAACCTCTATAAACAAAGTGAAGCAAGAAAATGCCAAAGTGAAGTAATGCTAATGTAATAATATCAATAAAATAATATCAATGTAATAATTTCAATGTATGCCCTCACTTTAAAGGAATTGCTAAATGCTATGCTATGATCAATTACTTTAAAATAGAAAATGATAAATGCCAATTGATAAAAGGGAAATGAGAGCTTATTTGAAAATCCCTATGCCAAACATAAGTTTCAAAATAAAGTTGTGTCATGAAAAAGGAGGTTTCCCCCATATACAATCCAAAAAGATAACACATAAGGGATCTATGGATTTGGGTTCAGCGTATGTCTTTTCTATAGTGATATAATAGAGCATGGAATTGTCATCATTCCCCAAATACTTCATGGAACAAAAAACACAAAGGAGGAATGACACATAGAGATCAAAAACAAAGAAAAGTTTTTGGATCAACATAGAAGAGGCATGGATGTCTCAATGCCTTGCATCATCCCCAAAAGGAAAACACAAGAAAATGAAAAGACAATTGTTACAATAGATAGAAGAATGTAGATACAAATAGAATGTCACAAAAAAAATTCTTCCTTTGTATCATTTCACCAACAGAGTAACAAGGGTCATTAAAATAAATTTCAAAAATATAAAGACACACCAAGCAACATGATATGGGGGATCACATTACACACATGCAATCACAAAGAACATAGAAATAAAAGAAAAGAAAAGATAGTCAGACACATGCAAGCCAACCTAAAGCAAGTTGTTTGTATCCCAATCTTGTTCATCATATACGGAAGGAAGATTACTAGCCAAAGGGGCAACAATGAGTGTCATACTAGGACAAGGCTATCTAACCCCTTTCCCCCCAAATGTAGGACAAGTATGAGCCAAGATAAGTGGTGAGGTGTTACTTGCAATATGGAAAAATTATTTGCATAAAGTGTAATACATGTGATAGTAAGTATGCAATGATTCTACAACTATCACATGGCAAGGAGAAAAGTGTGCATTTTATCCAATTTGATCCCTAGAGGGCTCAAATTGTCTAAATAGCTCCTGCAAGTGAGTACAATTATCTATATGATGTCCAAAAATTATATGATATGCACAATATGGTCTATTTGTATCTCTTTGTTTTATGTTTAGTCGATGTGGTTTAGGGGGTAATTTGATTAATATATAATATAAAAGTGTGTAAAAATCATGCTCAATTTTGGATTTGATGTAATAGGGGATGTAAATGTTTGAGAGGATCATGGACCATAGGCTTCTGGAATGCTTATGTTTTTTTCTTGACTAGTTAGAAAATGGCTTGAGGGTGGAGGATCTAAGGTGACCTTGTCCTTATAAATCAATTTATTATCTTTTGAAATAATTTTATATATATTTTATCCCCTTAAACCATTACATCTTTCCTAGTAGGAGAGGTGGTTGGAGTTGGATAAATAAGGTTCACATGACAGTCAACAATTGTATCTTCTAACATCAAGGCATATTTATCACCAATAAGGGAGGTATTATGGTTATCAATGACCTGACAATTGGAAGGTGAGTGAAGATTAGGTAAAGTGGTGTTAAGGAATGTGTCAATGATGTCTTCTTCTTCTACCATAATATCTTCCCAAGTTGGAGAAACATCTTGATATTCAATGATTGATTCTTCTAACACTAAGGCACCTTCTTCACATGGAGGGGTGTTGAGAGAAGAATTATTATCCATGATTTCTTTCTCTTCCATTATAACATTCACACTAATGGAAGATTTTAGGTGGGTAACTAACATGCTTATCAATGGTTCTATTTCTTTTGCTTAGATTATGCTCATAAGTAGAGAGTTTATGATCATACAAGCTATGTGGAACCTTATAAAAGCCATATACTTGAAAAGGAAACATATTTGTAAACTTTTACCTGAAATGATAATTGACTGATCATTTTAAATGAAAAAACTTGAAAAATGACAACATTTAAATGCCAATTTTTATTTTAAACAATGCACTTTCTCTCACTAATTAAATGAAATGCAAACAATTACAAAAAAATGCAATTTCTAAAACTAAAACAAAGATCTATAGGTATAGGAAAGTAAAGAAAACAGACACTGATAAATGTGCAAAAATTTAGAAAATTGCATGTACAAGGACAAGTTTGCCCTATAGAAAATGATTCCTTGAATAGGGG
Organism: Sequoia sempervirens; assembly: GCA_007258455.2. Taxonomy (NCBI): domain Eukaryota; kingdom Viridiplantae; phylum Streptophyta; class Pinopsida; order Cupressales; family Cupressaceae; genus Sequoia; species Sequoia sempervirens. The sequence continues at coordinate 100,662 of VDFB02386565.1, read as the reverse complement.
TCTGAGAAATTAAATTTTGAATGTTTAATTTGGTATTTAAGCTCATTGTTCCTAGTTGCAAACAAATTCTTTAGTGGCAGAATTTTTGGAAATTTAGATGAAATGTAAAGGCAATTTGAATGACAATGTCTGAGCAAAATGACAACTTTTTGAATGCATTTTTTATGAAATTTTGATCTAAAATAATGAAACACACTTTAATTCAATCTAATATGCATAATGTATGAAATTTTTTTGGATTTTTGATGAGTTTAAATGATGCAAATATGCAATTTGTAACCCTACATGCAAGGAAACACAAGATAATGCAAAACCTAGATCTAGGGTTTCAGTGTTCTCCAAATCAAAAAAGTATGATGCACAATATTAGGTTCACCAAAATGAAATGATGGAAAAAAGTGGGGAAGATTAAAATGGGTTGTCTTAGGTACTTCATACAAAGAAATTAGGAACTAATGGTGTCCCCTTTCCATAATTTCATTAGGAACCAAGAGATTACAAGGTGTAAAGATTAAATTTCAACCCTAAGGTGAGCCAATTAGACCTGAATCTCTAGTTCCTTAGGACAATGGGTAGATTTGAGTTAAGTGCAAATGATTTGATGCAACTAAACCTAATTAACAATAAGATCTAGATGATAAAATGTGAATTCCCAAAGATACAAAAACTAAAATCATAGTTTACAAGAAGATCGGAGAAGGGTCTAGACACATGTGTACCTAACATAAAAATTTTATTTTGAACACTATTGAAGGATAGATTAACCCTAGGATGAATGGGTCTTGATTAGGGTGTCCAGGATAAATTTTAACAGTCCTCTACTAGATCTTGGCTTCTATTTGACACAAGTCCCACTATCAAAAAGTCAAAAATAAAATCTATAATTGAGTTTTCATGGCTTGACAACAATGGTGATAACTTATGCATTGTTGCAAAATTTCTCCCTGAAATATTTTCAATCATTCTTTCCCTCGTGATCTAAACATCCAAAGAGAGGAAAAATAATTTATTTTGAATGGGAGTTTTCCTTAGTCAAATCCCATGTTTAGTAATTAAACCTTGATAGAATGATAATGACAATTGATAAATAAAAGGAATGACATGAGTGAACACTTGCTTGCTACAACTGACCAAATATTTAATGGCTTCATTTAGAGGATTGAAGTCAAACACATCTCTCTAAGGAATTTTATCTTTCTTTATGTGATTTTTTGGATACTTGAATGCTTGGATTCTTTAGGATCAACAATGCATATGAGCCTTACAAAGATGGCATGAACACATATAAGCTTAAACATGATGAGAGGATCTAGAATGCTACAAAAAATGACAGGAAAATCTTCTCTTGCATGATCTTGACAATAATATTTTCCCATATAAAGTCTCCAAAAAGTGTGTTCATTTTGAATTGATAAGAAGACTATTTATTTATATTTTTTTATCTAATTTCCCAAAAATTAGATTCCAGCTGACAATTGCATATAAATTTTGAATCATTCAAAGACCACCAAAAACATATTAAATTTGGTACCTAGGACTTAAGGAGGACTCATTTTCCCAAGGGTGAATGTGTCCTGGCCCATAAGTCTAAGACACACTCATTTCAAGGTGACTATAATATTAATTATATTAATTAAATATAGGTTCCCCTTTTGGAAAATCAGAAAATTAAGGCTTTGGAATGCATAATTTGATAAATTGGAAGCTTAATTAAATCTAATTAATTAAGAGACGCAAACATAGTGTGAAATTGTAAAGATATACAATTTCCTACACTACACAGATACAACATGCAAATTCCCTAGCTTAGTTTAGTAAATTACTTTTGTTAATTGTATGGCCAAAACTTTCCCTCTAAATTTTGATTCAACATTATGATTAAAGTTACATTTCCCCACATAGGACAATTCCAAACACGATTATTCATTCATTAATTTTTACTTTCCCCATAATCATTAGACAATGACTTACATAACACACAAAACTCCTTTAAACATTTAGGACCCTTTGCAACAAAATTTGATTAAAATACCTAATAGAAACCCAAAGTTCCTAGCGTTGGAACCTTGCTCTGATACCAAATGGCATGCCCACTTTTAACCTGACTAAATAAATATACAACCACCAAAAATTTTGACTCAACATGTTACCAAGCTACTTTTTAGAGATTAGTCATGTGCATCTTATGACAATAAAATTTCATTGCCATCATAAGTACACGAGAAAGAATAATATAGATTGAGAGTGATATAATCCCCTTCTATGCATCTTAATTGATGTTGATCACATACTAAATTTAGGTGTCTTAAGAAAGACTACTTAAGAGAAGTTTTTTTTTTTTAAGAAGATTTATCCGAGTGAATTCCAAGGAAAACAAGAATTTTAAATAGTTAAAAGAAATTCAAATATCCTACTAATTTGATTAACAATTATTTTCTTTTAAAATTTAAACTTTGTAAGGAAAAAAATTTATAAGAATGATTGATTTATTACCAACTAAAAATTATCCATGCCTATGGAAGAGTGAAATTTATATTTTGATAGGAGCAATTATAAATTTAAGTTATTTAATTAATTTTTAAAAATAAATTAATTAATTCCTATAAGATGGTTAGATTTGATTGTCAAATTATTAAATTTAATCCAATGTTTGGACAACTATATACGTTAATTCTTCTAGAAGTTCTTTCACTAGACTTTCATAATTATAGATTAACCAATAGAGGATTTTAGCCAAGCCTCATAATAACTATTGATGAACATAAATTTGTTAATTAATACTAATTTATTTATTAATTGTTGAAAATACTAATCACAAAATTAAACATTTGTAGTTTCCCAAGTTAGTTCAATTATCAATAACATGACTATGATATTTCATGTTAAATCCAAAATTCATTATTAAGTTCTCTATATACTTCACACTTCAGTTTGATACAACTATGGTTTTAAATTTCTCAATTTATAAACTTGAAATAGAATTTGGATTTTTAATTAAATAAAGAAAGAAGTAGATTTGATCTATTATTGATCTAAATAGGATTAAACTCCTTATTGAAAACTACCCACAACTACCTAAATCCCTTTTAAATAATGTTTTTTTCATCATTTTATTGCCTTTTGGGTTTTCAAACAGATTTAATCTTTCAAATTTATCTTCCAAACTGGTTTGTAGGTTTAGTTTGCATGAGGAATCCATTGATTCTTTATTTTAATTTCATTGAGTCTTTATATATTTATATATTTATTTATTTATTTATACCTGGTCCCACAATAGTGGGTTACAATTTTTCACGGGAAGAAAAAATAGAAATTCCCATCAAAAATTTTAAAATAGCTTACCCCTTCAAATGAAGGGGGTTCGAATGAACCCTCCCCTTCTAATGAACCCCCTCCCCCCCCCCCTTCAAATGAACCCCCACTTGCACTATTTAGGGGGGGTTCGAATGAACCCCTGAGCTTGTAATGAAGGGGGTTCAAATGAACCCCCTTCATTAGAAGGGGGTTTGAATGAACACCCTTTTTTTAACTTTTCCCCTTTAATTATAAAATTAATGTATTTTTTTACTTTCAAAACTCAAATTGGAGGTGTAAATGGAGTCAAATAGATGATTCAAAACAAGTTTCCCAACAACTATAAATTTGATATATTTTTCTTTTATATTTTATTTGATTTTTTAGTTTTACTAAACATAGGTTTTTCACCGAACATCAAGTTTGATGAAAAACCATTGTGAAAAAATAGTAAATTATTGGAAATTTATTTTGAAAAATATGTATGCACACTAGGTATTTATGTCCTTAAACAAAGAAAAAATGAAATTTCAATACATACAAAAAAAATTATGTGATTGAAAGTGCACCTATGTCTAAATTGTAACTGGTTTGACTTCAAAGCTTAATTAAAAGAAAAATATTCAACAAAACATTATGAAATGAAATGGAAGCACTAGATATCAATGTTACCAACCTAAATTCAAAAGAATCATAATTTTATCCTTTGTAGAAAAAAAATTATGCAATTGAAAGTATACATCACTTTTTAAAAATATTGTTTACTATTAAAAACTAGTTATCAAAGGAGATGCAAAAAAAATTACAATTGAATTTCAATTTAAAAAAATAAAAATCCATTTAAAATCTACATACAAAATCTCACAAATCTCTAGTTTGGATCATCTTCAAATTTCTAACAGTTTACCTACTATAGGTGTCGGAAAGTGAGGATTATAAAGACTACCAATCGCACTTTGGTGTGCAATGGGTACACCAAAGATCACATGGAAGATAAATTAGGGAAAATTTTGGTCTAATTTTTGCATAAATTTGTGTAGTATACATGAGGTCAATTGGTAGTCCAATTAGAAAAAGATGTTGTGTAACAAAGGTCTCAAATTTCAATGGAAAAGTGACAACTTCAAATCAATTATGCATCCAGTTACAAGGATCCACACATAACTAAAAAAAAACCTCTATATCAGGAAGATAATCAATTTCCATTACCAATAGGTTCATGTTATGCTTCAAATAGGGAGAGAGGGAGAGATATGGGGGAGAGCAAGAGAGACAAAGGGGTAAGGAGATAGAGATAGAGATGTAAATGAAAATGGAAATAGAGATGGAGATGGAGGAGAGGGAGATAAATAGAGAAAGGATATATAGAGATGGAAGACATAAATAAAAAGAGATGGAGAGAAAGGGAGAGACAGAGGGGGAGAGAATGAGAGGAGAGATAGAAATAAAAAGATATATGGAGTGATAAATAAGAGGTAGAGATGGAAAGATATAGGGATAGAGAGACATGGAGAGATAATAAGATAGAGATAGAGGGAGTGATGAAGGAATAAATATGGAGAGATAGACATAGAGAGGTAAAGACATAGATATAGAGATAGAGGTAGAGATAAGGAGGGAGAAAAAAGGATTATGTTTGTGTATGCATAAGAAATAGAGAGGGGATGATATTTATGTATAAATATTGAGAGAGGGAGGGAGAGGAAGGAGAAAAATAGAGGAGAGAGGAGAGAGTCCCTGAGAAGTATAAAGATATAGAAATGAGTGATAGGGAGAGAGGGGGAGAGAGGGAGAGATAGGGATAGAAAGGAGGGATGGAGAGGGTATGTGGAGGATCATCATGGAAAAAATAGGCCCTTAAATAGAAAAAAATTCAAAAAAATCATAGTTTGGTAACTTGATGTAAAAATTTGAATAAGTTATCTATATTATTTCAAAAATATGTAAGAATAGAATCTGTAGAAAATTGAATGTAGTTTCTAAACTACTAGATTTATTTAAAAAGAAAAATTATTTGGTGAAAAATTTGAAATTTCAATGCATTAGTACTTAAATTTGAGGGAAAATAAGAAGTAGGTCTGCTTTGATTACCCTAACCACAATAAAATGATAATATTTTATAGGATTTTAGATATAAGTAGAGGACTCATGTCCAGATGTGATGCATATTTTTTTGTAAATTTTTTCCAAGTAAATAATTAATTATGAATTTTTATTACAACTTTTTAAAAATATAAAAAACATGTGTCTAACCACCTTCACTTGGTCAAAACTTCATAAAATTCATTTTTTCTTTTTCTAATCCTATAGTATATGAAGCATAGAATGTGACGCATGTTTTGGATTCAAAAAATGTGATACCATTTGAAAGCTATAGATGTTTTTCAATCAGCCTATCAATCAGGACTTTAGTCGTATTTCAAATAGAAAATGAATAATAATTAGTTATTAAATTCAAAGTATAGCATAATTTATATTGGTGGAAAGCTGAGAATCTCCTTAAAAAACCCTTTTCGTTTCATCAATTTTGAGTAAAAAAAAAGTCATCAGCCACATACCCTACACACACCCATCATATCACCACTTTTTGGCCCATCATGATCCTGCACATACCCGAGAGATAGATACAACTTGGGAAAGATAGAGGGGGTGAGATATAGAGATTCAAACACAAAGACAGAGAGATAAATATATAGAGGGAGAGATGGAAGGAGAGACAAAGAGGGAGATAGATAAATAGAGAAAAAGAGGGAGACAATGAAAGAGGGGGAGTTGGAGAGAGCAATATAATGATATAGGAAGTGATATAGAGAGAGGTAGAGATGGATATAGAGAGAGTAGGAGAGGTGGAGGAATAGATTGAGTGAATAAGTGAGAGAGATAGAGACAATGAGATATAAAGAGTGAGGGAGAGGGACAGATGGAAAGAGTGAGAGATAAAGGAGGTGATAGAGAGGGAGAGATATAGATAGAGAGGGGAGAGGGAGATATAGGGAGGGAAAAATAGGGAGTTTGTGTGTGACAAAGGGAGAAATATATAGAGATAAATATAGAGAGGGAGAAATAGGGAGTCTGTGTGTGAGTAAGAGAGAGATATTGAGATAGAGATGGAGAGGGATATATATGTGGAAATGGAGAGAGAGGGAGATAAATAGAGGATAGAGGATAATAAGAGAGATATAGAAAGAGAGAGTGACAAGGAGAGAGAGAGGGAGAGATAGAGAGATATATACATTAGGAAAGATATAGGGGAAAGAGGGAGAGAGAGAGAGAGAGAGATAGAGATGGAGATGGATATGGAGAGAGAGAGGGAGAGAAGTGGAGATATAAAGAGGGAGAGACTAAGAGAGGGATATCCATGGAGGTATAGAAAGATATATGAAGTTATATATAGAGAGAGGTATAGAGAGGAGATATATATATAGATAGAGAGGTACAAATATGGAGATATATAGAGATATAGGAAGACAAAGAGATATATATTTATATCTATATCTCCCTCTCTATCTCTATGTTTCTCATTATCTCTTGATCTCTCTCTTCCTTTTTCTACCCTATTTCTATCTATATTTATCTTCCCTTCTCTCTACATTTATCTATGTTTATTTTCCTCTCTTTGTCTCTTTCCCTCTCCATATCTCTCTCTCCCATACTCTCTTTTTCTATCCCTATTTATCTCCCCCCTCTCTCCCCCTTCCCTCTTTATCTCTCTACCTCTCTATATATATTTTTTGGCGATCCTATTTCCCTTTATTTCTCTCTCTATCTCCCTCTCTATGTGACTATATCTATCTATCTCTCCTCTTCTCTCTTCTCCTCTTGTTCTTTCTTTATCTCTCTTCTTATCTCTTTTAATTTTTCTCTCTCTTTATTCCTCTATATATCTACCTCTATCTCCATATCTCTATCTCTCTTCTTATCTCTCTATATCTCTTTGTCTCCCTCTCTATCTCTCTATTTCTCTTTCTCTCCATCTCTATCTTTTTTCTCTCTTCTCTCATTTTGTAGATCTCCCTCTCCCTCTCTCTATCCCTCCATTTCTATCTTTGTTTCTCTCTATCTAACACTCTTTATCTCTCTTTTTCTATCTACATCTCTTCTCCTTTCTCTCATCTTCTCCCGCTCTCTTTCTCTCTTCTTTTCTTTCTATTTTTTCTCTATTTGCCTCTATATCTTATCTTCATCTCCCTCTCCCTTCTCTCTTTCTCTCTCTATCTATATTCCTCCTTAAGTGTGCAATGGGTACACTAAAGAGGTTATAAAGGTGAATTATCATAGGCTACCCTAAGCATGTTATCCTTGGATTGTTGGCATAAAATGACTAATAAAAAATTATCTTCTCTCTCTCTTGCACACACTTTATAACTTTTAATTTATATTTTAAGTTTGAAATTCATTTTATTATATAAATTAAAGTAAAAATTAAAAATAGAATTATTATACAATAATTAAACTTTAATAAGATAAATAATTATAAATTAAATTAATTATAATATTTTTAATTATTATTTGTAATTTTATAAAAAGACAAATAATAAAAATAAATTTCAAACTTAAATATAAATAAAAAAATTAAAATAGAATAAACTAAATGGGAATTCAAAATATATCAAAATCCAAATATTAATAAACATAATAGTTTTAAAAAATTAATAATAAATAATAAAAAGTTTAAGTTAATAAATGATAAAATTAAAAAATAAAACCAAAATTTAAATTTATTAGAATTGAAATATTATATATATATATATAGTAAAATAAATCAAAACCCAAAGTAAAATAATGAAGTACAAAGGAGGAAATAACATAAAAATAAAGAGAGATATCACCTTGAGTCTTCAACCTCCGTGATTGACCTCCATTACACCTTCTCTATTTGCTGCAAATATGTAGTTTGCCCTTAGATTTTGTGGGAGCAATGTATGACAATGCCAAGCCCAAAACAAATGTTGAAGGATTTGATATGAAATGCAATATTATGCAACTAGTAAGCAAAGACTAAAGTATGCCTAAAGTATGCCAAAATTCCAAGAGATGTGAAGCATGCAAAAGCTAAGATGTCATGAGATGTCAAAATGAGACCAATATTGCCATTTTATAGAAAATGCAATTTTGGATGAATGGCCAAGATTGAAGATTGGCAAATGCCCTAGAATCAATGGACAAGATTCAATGTGACAACCCACAATTAGGGTTAGGGAAACATTAGGGTAAATTTGAAATGAGTGGACAAGATTTGATTTGAAAAAATTAAATCAAGGGTTGACAATGCATGTGATAAGGAGATAAGAATGGAACAGAAAAAGAGAGAGCTGGAAAATTAAATAATTTTAGAAATTACTTGATTTATGGAAGAAAAAGGCTATTTTGAATTAAAAATTAATTTAATTCAAAAAGGTGGAGTCATGTGACAATAAATAATAAATTTGAATTATTTACTAAAAGAGGGAAAATTAGAAAGTGAGACCATTTTAAATAAATAATTTTATTTAAAATGAGGAAAATGCCAAGGTGGACAATAATTAAAGAATTTATGTAATTATGAGAGGACATGTAGGAATTAATGACGTATTTAAATAAAATGAGAGGAAATAATGGACAAAGATAATAATTAAATAAATAAAGGAATTTATTTAATTATGGAGAGGCGTCAAAGTATTAGTGACATATTTAAATAAATAAATAAAATTTAATTTATTTATTTAAATAATCAAGAGGAATAACGGACATGAATTAATTAAATAATTATGAATTATTTAATTAATAGAAGGTGGACGAAATGATATAATTAACATTTTAATTATGTTAGGAAGAAATATGGCGACAATAGAACTTCAGGCCAAGGTCATTTTTATGTGTCTGTAATATATATAATAATTAATATATTACAAACAATATTAACATTAAATGAAAGATAAACTCAACTAACAAATTAAAAAGTTATTATAATATATATTAATAAAATATATATCTAAAAAAGATAATTAATATATTACAAACAATATTAATATTAAATGAAAGATAAACTCAATTAAAAATTAAAAAGTTATTATAATATTATAAATCAACCATAAATATAGTTAAATTATTGAATAAGTTAAAAAATTTAAAAATGAAAATCATACTTCAAATAAAAATAAAAATAAACCATAGTAAAATTGTTAAAGCTAGAATTTTAACTTTTACATTAAAATTAAAAATTACAACACAAAAATTAATGAAACCTATTAAGAAAGGAAAATTTATTATATATATTAAATAATTATTAAAATAAATTTAAATTTAAATTTAAATTTAAAAAATATTTAAATATATACTTTGTTATTTATGTATTATATTTATTATAAGAAATCTAGTGAAAAAATTTAAAGAAAAAAATTGAATTCTTATTGAATAAGAGTGTAGTTGTTTTTTTAAAGGAAAATTTGATGGTTGGGATCATTTCAATCATCTTGCATCCTTCTTTATAACTTTCAACCATTGATTTTCAAAAGCAACTTCATATAAAGAATACCTTCGTACTAAAAATAAAAGTAATTACACACACACACACACACACACACACACACACACACACACACACACACATACATATATATATATATATATATATAATTGATTCAAAACCTCATTGACTACCTTTGATACATGACCCCTCGAAAAAGTTCGAGCCCAAGAGGGTTAGCAGGTCAGCACCTTCCCCATGGGAAGCCTATAATTTGCACAAGCCAATCCATATCAACTAGGTCAACCTTGCAAACAAACAAACATATATATATTGATGCGTAAGATAAAATTTATTAATATAAAAAGTGGAATTACATATATGGGCTATTACGACACCCATGAAGGTTACATATCATAGGGTCCTTAGATTGTCCTTATGAGCTCCAAGCTTGACTTTGAGAGGGACAACTTAAAGAATCCAACAAAAGTGGTTATCATGGTCGATCGAGAGACACCAATAAAATGCCATTGCATCCAAAACTTGTCTAACACCCTAACGACCTTGCGGATAGCAAAGGAAACAATCAAAAAACCATTGAACGCCCTACCTTCGAGAACATCGTGTTGACCTACACACCCACTATTGTCGACTCTAGAAAACCAAAATGCAAAAAAAATTGACTGGAGCATTTCACTTATCCTTCCCCTACCATAGATAGGATGTAGTCATAAAACCCCCCTATCTAGGACCAGTCATCAACATGCTCCAAAAAAAAAAACCTTTTCAAGAAATGGTTGATATACATAGTGTGTGCATGATGATAGGCGAGGGCATAATTGTTGATGTTGAGGATGAAAGGCACCCAATGCACCCTGGCTCAAGGAATTAGCATCTTTTGTAGATCCACCAGCCATGGAATCCCATCCCCGTAGTTGGGGGAAACCAAAATGTCCTTAATGCCTCCCTAGAGTTCCTCCCATATAAGTAGTCTAGCCACTGCTAGTAGTTCAGCCTTTGGAGCATTGATGTCCAACAAACTATTAATGAATATGGACGAGATAGTAGAATTGACCCTATATTTGTCCTCCAATTGCAAAAGCTCCCTGCCCAGAATGAGTTTTATTGCCTCCATGACCAACCTATTGTGGATCTTTAAGACAGACTTCAATCTATGATTTGAGATGTTACCAACAAATGTCATTTTCTGCTTCGAGCATAGAAGCCTTATTGGTGTATCCATCATGCTGGTTGCTCTGCCCCTTTGCAACTGCTTGCAATTCTGGAATGAGAGATGATGTGCCACCCCACATGCTTATAAGAACTAAGATGATCGCCACCCAGGCTACCAATCTACTATCTGGAGGTGAAATTAATATTACCATTACTACCTAGTACCGTTTGCATTTAACTGATCATCTTTCTGCCCTCCCTCTTATAGATGAACTTTATTTTTTTTTAATCTTCCTAGCCACCTTGTCGACCCCCATATTTTCCAGATTGTCTACCTCACAGTTAGCCTCTCTAAAAGTGTGATTTAAAGAAAATTTACTAAATCCCCTTACTAATTTGATCACTACATCCAACAATGCCTGTAATTTCCAATTTACAACTCTGCCCGACCTCACAACATGAACTACCAGCATAGAGTCACCAAACCCCATTATTTGCACAAATTTAAACCTAGAATGAGAGCCCTAAATTTAGCCTCATTGTTCATCCCCCTCAGCGGGGGCGTAGAAAGACTTTGAATTGATGAGCCTTTCCAATTTCTTATCAGAAAACTAACTCCAAATGATCCCAGATTACCTTTTGATGCTCCATCAAAATTCAATTTAAACTAGGTCCCCAAGGAGGAGGAGACCATGATACCTCCTTCCTTAAAGACTCTGAGACTTTACCTCTGGGTTTGACTAATGGTGGGATCCTCAATCAAAACCAAGCTTTCCTCAAATGTTGTTGTCCCATTCTAAAAAGGGGTGCTAAGGGATGGAAGGCTCCACTACTCTTGAGTTTTCCACTTCAACAATTGTAGCCTCAAGCTTATTTATGAAAGAGGGCATGCTCATTGTTGTCGTGAAATATTCATTGATTGCATTTTTTGCATATTTCCCACACAAGGATTGAGTGACTGATTACCCATAGATATCATTTCCTCAACAACCACCAAACTTTGAACAAGTTGATGACATCATTGGGAAAAGCACCCACCCACCTCAATTTGGCATAGAGCCATCTCCAACAACCTTGAGCAAAAGAGCAAACAAGCAAAAAATGGTTAACATTCTCTTCATTTGCTTTGCACAGTACACACCTAGAGGGGCCTTGAAATTCCAACTTGACAAGTCTATCTCCTGTCAAGATCTTGTTTTGTAGGGCCACCCAGGAAAAGGTGCCCGCCTTTAGAAGACAAAAATTATGCCAACAAATGTAGATGGGGAGATGAGTTACTACATTATTTTTCAACACCTTATAACCATCCTTTGCATTGTAGAGGCTTGATTAAGAACCATTCCATAATATTCTATCTTGACTTGCTCGAATTGAAATTGATCTAAGTTTTAGTTGATTTTCTAGCATGACTAACTCATTTGGAGGTATACCCATGTTATGTAGGTATTTCCACTTCCAAGAATGCAATTTATTGTTTATACTCACTTGCAGATAATCACAGATCTGCTACCCCATGCTTGCTGCAAAATTATTTTTTCTTGAATTAGATTTACCTCACTATCTATGCATGGAAACCCACCCCAAGACTCCTCCCAAAATAGAGCAGACCTTCCATCACAAATATCTCATGTCAGGTGATTAATAATAAGATATCTACAATTGTGCATGATGTTCCAAATTCTAGAGCCTTTTGGTAAGCTACTAGCAATCAAGATGTTCCTTTCATCATTACCCAAGTACTAAATTGTTTAACGATTTTTACCCATTTCTGGCTTGGATCCATGTACATTTTCCAAATTAGTTTGTCTACAAGAGCCAAATTTTGTTTTAACATTTCTTTCAGTCCCACCCCCCAACCTCTTTTGATTTGATAATCCTATCCTAGGAAATTAGGGGAAACTTCCTTTGTTTTGTGGATCCCTACTAGAAGTTCCTCTTTTTTTAGTCAACCTGTGGTTGGCCCTTGAAGGAAGAGAAATGCATGAGAGAAGATATATAGGGATTGTCAAGATCACTACCTTTAACATTATCTTCCTACCAGCCCAAGATAGCCAACGCCCTCGCCATGAAGACATTTTGTTGTTGATATTTTCCCTCAGTGGGTCCCATAGTCTATTATTACGACACCCCATTGCTAAGGGAAGGCCCAAATAAGATATTTTTTGGTTGAGTCAAAATGTTGAGCCTTTTGATTTTATTTTATTTTATTTGACAATGATGATTTAATACAAATTGCATTTACACATACTCGTTAATTGAATTGACAATGGTATTATCTTCTATTATATTTAAGCATTTAATTCATTATTTTTTGTGCTCATTTTCATCTTTCTTCTTGGATAAGATAATGTGTTTGCTAAATCTTTGTATTGATATTTCTCTATAATTACAAGGAGAGTATTTTATTTTCTTAATTGTTTTTACACTTATAAATCATAACATTTGATCTTTATACGGAAATTGACAATTAGTTTAATTAAAAAAAATTATTTACTTTCTATTTGTTTAAGATGACTAAAATGTTGAAAATTGTAGCTCTATGTTTTGTGAGATAGAACCACCAATTTCCTACAAATTTCATTCAAGGAAGCCTTAGAGATCTCAATCTAGAGATGGAAATAAAGGAAAGAGATATGCAATACAGTGTCCTAGGGTTTGATTAAAGATGTAAAGGGAGTTCACCACCAAGCAAAGGCTTGGAAAGACAAGTAACATGCAAAACCTAGTGATATGACCTAGAAATTGAATTGAAATAAGAACAACAAACTGGAGATGAAATAGAGGTGCACCTAGAAATTGAAGAAGCTCAAAACGACGTTTGAAATCCTAAAATTTTGACTTTTAATGCACACTGGGACTCATACACTAATAGGGGAAATTTAGTCCTAGTTTAGGGTTTTGGGCCAAAATCAAAATCTAGAACTGCTAATCCAGGATCTATAAAAAATGCCTGAAAATAGGTATACTAGGACTCATACACCACAAGTGGCAATTTAGTCTCAGTATCAAGATTGATCTAAAACTTTGATATCCTCTAATGTTCTATTGAATCTTCCCTTCTATAAAATCCCTAATTCTGAAGCATTGATTTGCAACTTGTAGGTGACTTTCCATGATCTTGCAAAGTAGATGACAACTTGAACAACTTGACAACTTGACAACTTTTCTCCAATCTTGCTCTTTAATGGATCTCCAACCTAAATCTACAAATCACATGTCAAAGAGAGGGAAAAATGTTGTTTTGTTAGTGGAAAGTGATTTTCCTTGGTCAAACCCTATTTTTGTAATCAAACTCTGAAATGAAATCAAATAGAATGAAGGAATGATGAATGAACAAATATGCAATGTTACAACTCACCAAACCCTTGAAGTAAAGGCTGCAACCTTGTAAGTAATGGCCAATATGAATGTGGATCTTGACTCTTGATTGAATGTTGTAGATCTTGACTTGAATGCTTGCTTGAATCATAAGAACCTACATCACAAATGTTAGCTCAAAAAAAAACATGATGCATGATGACACTGACATGATGTTTGAATCTTGAATAATGCTCCAAAATGCTTGATAATCAACTCTTGAATGCTCTCACTTGAAAGCTCTTGAATGATCTCACTTGAATGCTCATAAGATCACTTAAATTGCTAGGAGAAAATATGTGAACTAACCTTGTATTTATACTTGCTTATGCCAAATTTCTCAAAATTACAACACTACTTGAGATGACATCAAATCTAGGAGAATAAAATCCTTCCAAGAATTGAATTCAAAATTAGGTCCAAGCTAAGCAGGACTCATATGCCAATTGGGGCTTATGAGTCCCAGTAAGCTAGGCTCGGGACACAAATTTCAAGAAATGTTTAGTTTTATGCTAAATTTAGGACCAGGCCTCGAATATTAGGTGGGACCCATATGCCCAAGGTGGCGTATGAGTCCCAAATCACTAAATCCAGGCCATACAATCCAAAATCATTCAATTATGATTGGTCATTACATATGTTTTAGGTTTATCCTCGAAAAGATGCATTAAATAAGGCTTGTTGATGCAAAATAGGACCAAATAAGGCATAAAGAAGCTCGATTTTAGTAGGGAGGACCCAAACAAGTGTGAAAATGTAAAGGGCTACATTTTTCTACACTACAATGACAGTCTTATTTTTATATGATCCTAATCAAGTATGTTGTTGATCTTGCCATCATTGAAAGGAATACCATTTTAATTCAACAAGTAAAATATTATATTTATCCTATTTTTGAAATGAATGATCTACTTCATCTTGAATACTGTTTCAAAGTATAATTTTGACAATCTAAACACATTTTTTTGGTTAAAAACTAAGCATGTCAAAGCTATTTTACACAAATTTAGGATGACTAAAAGTAATCCTACATCTACACCAATGGAAATTGGGGATCAAGATCTCAACTAACACTAGTTCACCATTGGTCCATGGAATAGTGTATAAATAATTTTTAGGTGGTTTAACTTATATCTTAGTACCACCAAACTAAATTTATGTTTCCCAATAAGTTATCTTTCTTGATACCTATCCAAGCCTTAAGCGAAACATTAGAAAGTTGCAAAATGAGTCCTATATGTCAAAGGGTCCCTCAACTTTAGCATTCTATATCAAATCTCTTGATTTCAAGCTAGAAGGATATATGATTTTGATTGGGATAGATCAAATGATATGAGGAAAGTCTACCACTAGTTATTTGTTCACTCTTGGTTAAAGAGTAATTTATTGGTAGAGCAAGCTACAATAGAGTTACTTATCTTCCATAGAAGAGGAATACAAGGCAATCATCAATTAGATTGTAATACAATGTGGATAAAGGATATTAGACAATCTTCAACTTGATCAAACAACATCGACCTCATTTTTTGTGATAACCAAAGTGTTCCCAAGATGGTGACTAACCCAATCTATCATGCCAAAACTAAGCATATTGAAGCTCGTCATCAATATATTTTCCAATTGATTGATAATGAAAATATTTGTCTTTATTATTGTCCTACAATAGACCAAATTTCTAACATAATGACTCAACCACTTGGTAAAGCTATGTTTGTCAAGTTTCAAGATAAACTTGGAATTGTTTTTGCTTTAGTCATTAAGGGTGGGTATTAGATTAATGTAGCTTTGTCATAATAATATATAAAAAAATTATATGTTAGCATCATAGAAGTGTAAATTTTTAGTTTTCTATGCTTGTGCTATCAATAGAATATTGTTGTATGTAGAGGTTAATTTTTTACAAGGTTGTTCATCATTTCTAAGAAGTGCTTCATTTTCTCATGCTTATTTAAAACAAGTCTCCATGCAATGTAATATTCAACAACTACTCTACAAAGTTAAATTGGAATCAAAGTTGTATAGAATCAAAAAATTATAGGCATGACCCAACTTCAAGGGGAGAGAGGGAGGAGAGGAGCATATTGAGGAGACAAATAGAAAAATCGGCTACTTAAGTAGATGAATAAGCTTAAAGAGATGGTGACATTACAACACTAAATAGAATGAGAAAGTTGATCGATGGGCCCTATCCTTCCTATAATTGGATTAGGAAGAAATATCAACATAGAATAGAGCTCATGGATGAAAGCATAGCTAGGTTAGAGCAAGGCATTTGATCTAGATACAAATATAGAATAGATCAAGTGGATCTAAGGCCAATTCAGAATAGAACACAAGGTGGATACAACTAACTAGATCAAAACTCAACTAAGTGAAAGCCAAATCCTTTCTTAAGTAGTTGAAATGACAGGGCATCACATTAGTATACAAGATATTGATCCAGGAACAGTGAACAAAATCAAGTCTCTTTATTATCCCAAGGATAAAACAAACACTTGTCAAAATGGTTTCTTTTCAACACAAGTATAGGATTGAAAACAATGTGGTCCCTTAAGCACTCTTGAATGCAAGTTTATGCAAATGATGCATGTTGATGTGGTCTAGCATATATCCAACTCTCCTTTGTATTTGTAAAGAGTTAACCATCATCTAATTAAAAGTGGATAATATTTGCTCTAAGATCACCAAAGCTCTTATTACCTAACAACAGCACCCAACCCTATGTAAATACACAAGGTCCCATCAAATATTGGTTAGTGAATATGAACATCACCAAATCATTTCCAAAAGTCTCTTTGAGTTTTGCAAATGGAGGATGCAAGGATGTGGGGACACAATTTTCATGATGTCAAAAATTTCCCAAACTTTGGGGGTAGCAAGGGGGTGGCTATAAAAACAACTTAAACAAACCAACTACACCTAAATTTTAAAAATAAATACAATGTGTTCAATTTTCAATGGATATTCTCCCTCTTTTGGCCTTTTAAGGGTTGTTAGCATTTTTTACTCAAAAAGGTGTCTTTTTTATGTTCAAACAACAATATGAAGTAGACTACCTAATGCAATAGCATCCTTGGGTGAAACACTAATCTTAACTCACTAAAAAATTGGTGATTGGCATTTGACCTGAAACGAAGGCTTTTTAGGGTGCCATATAACAAGGTAAGGTTAAGATATGTCTACAAATAGATTCAAGGATTGATGTACCATGTAAGGGCCGCCAAGGGTGAGGTTATTCAACAATAGTCTTGCAATTGCTACAATAGACATTTTGCATCAATATCACATTTGTTGCAAAAAAATGTTTTGCAGCAATCATGCAATTGTTACAAAAGCATTTATTAGTATTCATGTAATTGCTACAAAATCTATTCCACATCAATCACATAGCAGTTGTTGAAGTTATGAACCCAATGTGGAGCTGGAGAAAAGCTATGATCTCATCATAGATCTACAAGCTTATGCAAGGAATATAGGAGAAGGCATCCAATCTATTTTGTATATGCTTCCCATCACTGTCAAGCTCAATGATACAACAGTTTATAATATCCCATTCTAAATTTTCCTCATTTTTGCTTTAAATAAATATCACTCACAATAATACTTACATAATTAATTATAAATATAACTTATCCTTAAACTTATAATCTTGTTTATTATATATTTTGGGTTTAAAGCTTATAATATAAATTTGAAATTATAAAACTTATTATTAAATCTCTTTTGCAATCCTTCTTCCAATTTGCAACACCTATCTCTTTTGCACAAATGTCTTGAAATATTTCTACCAAAGTTAGGTGATTTTGTCCACTAACTTGACAAAAGAAATTAAGGGTTTTCATCCTTAAATTTCTAATCTTGGAGGGGTTTCATCCTCAAGATTGTTGATTCTTTAATTCATACTTCATAAAAGAAAATTAATGATGTATCTTCTCAAATTATTGATCCCTTCCCTTTGATTTAGCTTCTTTATATATCCTTATTTCTCCAATAGTCATGACCCTTTATATGCCTGATGACCTTTAGTTAATTATCATTTAGTATTTGTGTGATGGAAATCGTAGGTGTAAAGAAATAACCTCATTTTAGTTATCGAGTATGAATCGGCTATCATAGTAACTTCTACTGCCCTACATTATCTTGTAGTTATGATCGTCTTTTATCAATTCTTCAAGTGTTGCTAGGTTTGATGATATAGTATTTAATTTAAGAAGAGCCATAATAGTCCACCTTTCCTAAGATTTCTTGTCCTCAAGCAATTTTAGATTGGGATTATCAAAGATTCCCGCTCCTTCCCATGTGGCATCCTCCATAGGAAAGTTCTTCTATTGAACCAACTATTCTAGAATGAACTTATTCTTAAACTTTTTATCTCTCATGTCAAGGATTGCTTTAGGTTCCAAAATTAATTTACCCTCATCATCAAGTTGGGGTAATCTTGGGAATGGCATAATAAGTTGACCTAACACTTTTTGAGGTGGGGTACATGAAAGATATTGTGAATTCTATTGTTTGTTGGTAACTCCATCACATTAGCTACCTCTCCTACCCTTCGTGTAATCTTATAAGGTCTATAAAATCGGGGCTTAAGTTTCTCCACACTAATTACATTGAGGGAAGATTGCTTATAAGGCTAGAACCTTAGGAAAATTAAGTCTCCAACTTCAATTTTTTTTTCCACCCTATAGTGATCATTATATATGTTTTTCTGATTTTGGGTCTATTGTAATTGTTCTTTGAGTGTGTTTAAAATATCCATACTCTACTATACCAAGTCTCTAAGACCAAGGAATCTACTATCTGCAACAATAAAATTTACAAATGATAATACCTTGTAATCATATAGTGCTATGAAGGGATTCATACCGATCGACATATGGTGAGTGGTATTCTAACAATATTCACCAAATGAAGCCATTTAACCCACATTGTTTGTTATCCTGTAGCATAATTCCTTAAATACATTCAAGTCATTTGTTCATAGTTTTTGTTTTCCCATTCGTTTGTGGGTGGTAGCTATTGTTTGGGGTTGATTTTGTTCCAATCAATCGAAAAGAGTTATTTCCAAAAAAAAAGCTAATAAAATTATTGTCTTTGTCACTCACAATATTTTTAGGTGGTTCATGTAGTTTAAATACTTCTCTAAAGAATAGATTAGCCACTTGTGGAGCTCTATATATTCAAAAGATGTGGCATTGAAATGAACATGCTTGGTAAGTCTATCTTTGACCACAAAGATGCAATCCTTCCTCTATACTTTTGGTAGACCTATGATAAAATCCATTGAAATACTTTCCCATTTTTGTTTTGAAATTGGTAGGTGATGTAACAAACCATCTGAAAAATGTTTGTTCTACCTTGTTTTGTTGGAAAACCATATATTCTTTGGCATGCTTTAAGACATCCCCCTTGAAGCCCTTCCAAGAAAATTTCTCACTTGTTTATATGTTTAATAATATCCTTGATGACTAGCCAAATAGGTATCATGATATGCTCTCAAAATATTTTTTCCATCTTTAGTCTTGGGACTAGATATATTTGGTATTTATAAAGAATGAGTTCCTCAACTTCCTTGTACCTATCTTCTTGAACCTTGCCTTCCAATATGTCATTAGTCAATGTATTTTTGGCATATTCTACTAAAATAGGAGTTTTCCAATTAGCAGAAATATTTGTCATTGAGCATAAATGAGGTCTTCGAGACAAGACATTAGCCATGATATTATTTTTTCCTCGATATCAAAATTATAAGCCTGTAACTTGCTTACCCATTTATGTTGCCCATCATTCAAATCTTTTTTATTTAGGAAGAACCTTAGACTGTTATTATATATCTTTACCAAAAATTTCCCACAAACCAAGTACTGCTTGAATTTTCCTAATGTGTGCATGATGGTGAGCATTTCTTTGTTATAAATAGGGTAATTACTCTCAAGTTCCTTAATCTTATGACTCTCAAATGTTAGAGTAATCATGCATTAGCTAATAATTAATTAATTTTTAATTGATTATTAGTCTAAGTTATTCTCATGCACTTAAGCTAAACTTATGAGTGTTTTATGCTTTATTAGTTGAATTAATATTAGATCATTATGTCACATCTCATGTGATGTTGAAAATTGTCATGATCTGATTCCTTTCTCATTTAGGGCTTTGCTCTTATAAGCACTCAACCCTCATTGTAATTACTCTTGGATATTATCTGGAGCTTTCATATCTTCTTGAAAGTCTCTTTTGTAGCTTTTTCTTGTTGAAGAATATTGCATATATTGTTTCCATATCTCTTGTGTGGAAGGTGTCTTTGTTTGTTGTTTGATCGTGTGGCTCGTGGTTTTGTGCTTGTTTCACAATTCAACATGGTATCAAAGCGTGGATTCAACAAATCCCTTCTCGATTTATGAGGTTTTTTTCTTCAACAAGGGTTGCAAACTTCAAATCTAAATCTCCTTTGCTTGTTTTGCAAATTTTGGAGGTGGGCATTTTTCAAATCTTTTTTGTGTAAAAAGGACCTCGTTGTTGGATCTAGAGTTGTCGAGAAAGTCAAATTTGGCTTTTGTTTTGCCTAATTTTGATTCTTGACACCAAATCCACAAGGTTTTGAAGTGGTTGCTCTTCTTCTAGATCCAGAGGGTAGCTGTATTTTTTGTGCATTTTGGCACGAAATGAACGTCACCAACGCGCTTAGAAGGCCCAAAAATCTTAAGATCGCCTGTCAAATTGTCAAATTTGGTGAAGTTGGCATCTGAGGCAAAAAAAAAATTGTCAGGGAAGTCATACGGCCTCCCCAGCACACAAATCAAGGTAAATTTTTTCAAAAAAAAAATTGTTGAAAAGCCTTTTAAAAAGGCAAGCAGGTTTTTTTATTTACAAAAAAGAGGTTTATATTTAAAATAGTGGGGATGGTACCCAAGGTACCGCCGCCCTGCCATTATGGCAGGGGGCGGCCCCTTGGGCCCGACCCCCTATAGGGAGGGTACCATGAGGGTACCGCCCCTACCACATTGGCAGGTGGTGGCCCCCACAGGCCCCCCAATGTTTTTTTATTATTTTTTTTTTTTAAATCATCAATATATTTTTTTATTATTTAAAAAAAAACACTTTTTTTTAAATAAGCCAAATTGCACAAATGCTCCGACAACTATTTGGCCATCAATTTTAGACCCAATGTTTTGTTGCGACGGTCATTTGGATGTCAAATTTAATGAAGTGACTGCATATTTTTCCCTTTGAGGGTTGTTTTCTTCTAAAGGCCATAACTTTTTCCCATGATGTCGAAATCAAGCAAACGAGATATCGTCGGAAAGAGGACTCAAAATACTCTCCAATGGTGCAAGTATTTTTTGGAGATTTTTCCTCAAGTCCTTGTTATTTCTAGTCAAATTGATATCTTCTTTTTTAAAGTTTCCTTCAGTGTTTTCGGCATAACTTTTGTATACGATGTCAAAAATGGGAAAATGAGATATCGTCGGAAAGTTGGTTCCAAGCTCTTTGTAGTGGTGTAGGTGGTTTTTAGATTTTATTTTTGGTTTTTTCCAGAAATCCATCTTCTCAGCTGTATTATTTTTTGGATCGTATGGGCTCATATTGCATGTATTTATCATATGTAAATGCACTAAAATAAGTGCCTCAGCTTTGTATGTGTCGTATTGGGACTCTTGCACATCACTTTGTGCCTTATTGTACTTGCACTATAATATAAACTTCCATGGGGGTTGATGTTTTCTTTTGTTTTTCCTTCATACCTTTCTCACGCGTGTGTGCCTTGGTTTGCACATCCTTTATATATGCTTGTACTTTCATGTTTGCACATTCAAATGTTCTTGGTTCTTTATCATGCACTACATTTAGGGATTCAATTTCAATGTACTTGTCATACCTCTCCCTTGTCAGCATTATGTATGGTGCTAATGCTTCCTTGGTTTCGTGTTGGAGTGAGCTATGTATACAGTATTTGTTCCTATATACTAGGCGGATGCAGTGGTTGGCTACCCATGCATTTCAGTGAGATGGAGCACTTACCATATGGACACTCTTGTATTCCTATTTTTGGAGGTGACCTTCCATTTTTTACATGATCAGTTCTTCAAACTATTGTTACTTGTGTTATTTGTATCTTTGAGTTCTTGATGTTTGCCTTGGTTTGCCATTGGATTTGAGTAGTGTCATTGGGGGAACTCATATAGATTCTTGTATTCTTGATCCTGATCATCATATGTTTCAGCGGAGGTTCTTCTTTCAACATTTCAATTTTCATTCTTTGACAGTGTTTGTAGCTTCTTCATGTTTCAATGGTGTTCTTTTTTGTTCATCCTTTGTTCCTATCTTTTGGGACAACCTTGCCTTGTTTGGAGGCTTCTCCAGTCCTTCACTTGGCTTTCATCTCTTTTTGGAGTGGATTTTTTCCCATGAGGTTTTCTCTATTTCTCCACATTATAGAGATCTTTTGTTTGTACATGGGTACCTATTTTGGCCTTGTTTGTCGGGACCCATCATGCATTCTTTTTAGGGTTTTTAGCTACTCCCTAAGTTCATCTTAAGGGGGGGTGTTAGAGTAATCATGCATTAGCTATTAATTAATTAATCTTTAATTGATTATTAGTCTAATTTATTCTCGTGCACTTAAGCTAAACTTAGGAGTTTTTTATGCTTTATTAGTTGAGCTAATATTAGATCATTATGTCACATCTCATGTGATGTTGACAATTGTCATGATCTGATCCCTTTCTCATTTAGGGTTTTGCTCTTATAAGCACTCAACCCTCATTGTAATTACTCTTGGATATTATCTAGAGCTTACATATCTTCTTGAAAGTCTCTTCTGTAGCTTTTTCTTGTTGAAGAATATTGCATATATTGTTTTCCGATCTCTTGTGTGGAAGGTGTCTTTGTTTCTTGTTTGATCCTATGGCTCATGGTTTTGTGCTTGTTTCACAATTCTAACATCAAATGCTATTGGGCATTTATTTTACATTAATATTGATCCAATGCCTTATCCTAAAGCATCACATTCTAATTCAAATGGGAGTGAGAAATCAAGAATGGCTAATATAGGACAGAGTTCATTACCTCTTTGAACTTGTCAAAACCTCTTTGTGCCTCCTCACTTCATTGAAATACGCCTTTCCTAGTTAATTTTGTTAGTGGGGCAACCAATTGTGAGAACCCTTTAACAAACCTCATATATAGCTACAAAGTCCCACAAATCCTCTTAAATGTGATAAAGTCTTAGGTTGAGACCAATTCGTTATTACATTGATCTTCTCCTCATCTACATTGACACCTTGGGCACTAATTGAATGCCTCAAATACAAAATATCCATAATTCCAGACTCACATTTGGATGCCTTGGAAAATAGTGATTGTTGCTCAAATATTCCCAATACCTCATCTATATGTTTTAAATGATCCTCCCAAGTTTACTATAAATCAAGGAAACCTGAGGACGTGTCCTTGGCTTTTTTAGGCGCATCCCCATTTTCAAGATGTCCTGGGGATGAGGGGAACGAGAGGGATTGGTTGGGATTTTGTTGGATGAGGTGGAACCTCACAATGGCAATGACTTAGAGGACGACTTCAATTTTGATGCAATATTGAGAGATGTAGATTAGGGGCAACAATTTACTTCCTTTCTTTGTATTTTCATATTGTAATTGAAAGTGAAACTTGTAGCCTTTGGGCATTTTATTATATGCATATTAACAATTTGAATTAAGTTTTGACATTTGCTAATTTGTTTGACTTTGACTTTGACTCATGAATCCTCAATTTAACACAAATGTTATGAATTAAGGTTCTATAATTTATATAGCAATGCTTTATCAATGTTATCATATGAATATTTAAAATTTCCCTATATATTTTAAAATTCCCTATTTTTTATATATTCATCCCCTTTGTCATCCCCTATCATCCCCAAAAATGGCCTAAAAAATTGAGGACTCAAAAACATGTCCCATGTCCTCTGCTATCCCCATCCCAAAAACTTGGGGTAACATAGCTATAAATCACTATACTATCAAAGAAAACCAAAAGAAGTTTCCTTAATTGCTTACTGAATACTTGATTCATGCAAGATTGGAACGTAGCTCGAGCATTAGTAAGCCTAAAGGGCATCACTAGGAAATCAAAATGCCCAAAGTGATATATAAAGGTGTAATATTTGGCTATGGAGATAGCCATCTAAAGGCCTATGGAAAGCACAAAATACTCAAAAAATCAATATGACAAGAATAAATTGTATTCTTATCAATGAATGCAAAAATAATCAATAGAGTTGGTTGTACAATGTGTGAGAGCGCCTTGATTATATAGCCAAGGTGAGAAATAAGATGTCATAAGATCATGACAAGTGTCTTAATCTTATGATATGAGACAACTTATCATAACTACCTAGGAAAAGATAAAGTCTAGACATGCAACTTAGTCTTTTAGAAAGAATATTATGACCTAAGTAAACTTAACATGTGAATATGTCCCCTATGTCCTAGCAAGTGAATTAACTAGGTACAAGACATTTATTCACACCAACAAAAGGCAATCTTGTGAACATCCTCCTTCCTCATCCTTATTTGATGGTACCTATAACATAAATGAATTTAAGAGAATTATACTACTCTGTGGAGAACATCAATCAACTCATCAATTTTGGGATAGGATAGAAATTCTTGATAGTCTTTTTATTGAGTTCCCTATAATCGACACACGTCCTCATAGAACCATCCTTCTTCTTCACCACTACCACATAGGAAGCAAAATGACTAGAGCTTGGTTGCATATGTCTCATATCGAGTAGTCCTTTAATTATTTTCTCAATTTCTACCTTATAACTTCTTGGATGATGATATGTAGTGATGACCAGCTTGGAACCTTCCTGTAACTCAAAGACATGTTGAAACCCCCTATTAGGTGACAGTCCTATTAGGATATCACCAAATACCATACTATGCTTATCCAAAATGGGTTGAATATTATATGAACTTAGTCTATTCATTTGTGGTTGAAGGTTCATTAGTAATAAGACATTATACTACCCAATCCAGTTGTCCCTTACAAGAAGCTCTCCATTCTCTTTGCAAAAACAACCCTTGGAGTTTCATTAGATAAACCTTGAAGAACCACCTGTTTACCCTCAATTTTGAATTTATGTTCCATAGTTCGATAATTCTACGTGAAATCCCCAAGTGAATGTAACCATTATACGTCCAAAACTACATTTGTCTCACTGATGTCCACCACATAAAAGTTATCAAGAACCTTGTGCCTACCCAAAGTGATGTCAAGTTATATCTTATGTGTGCATGGAATAGTAAATCCATCAACCACAACCACATTGAAACCTTCACAGTTATCCATTTTCAATTTTAACCTAGTCACTAACCCCTCATCAATGAAATTATAGGTATCCCCACTATTAATTAAAAATGTTACCTTATGTCCCTGAAGCACTCCTTGTGCATGAAAGGGATGATATCTAGGTGCTCCTAGAAGTGTGGTGAGTGTACCTCCAAAAGGCTTCTCTACTTTCCCATCCTCATGCTCAATCTCCTCTAAACACCCTCGAGCTAGAGCTCTTTTGTTTTTGAACCCTTTTTTATGATTACCACTATGTAACAAACATGTCCTTTTCCCAAGCAATTATGCCTTGGCTTCCATGGCTCTCTACAAGAAAAGCATAATTTCTTCCTTCAAAGTTCATTCTTGGATTCTTTCACCTTGTGGGATTGGGGAGGTAGTGCCTTTGGCTGTGAAAAATCTTTGTGAAGTGGTTGCTTATGCAACCCTAATGGTATATCTGTGGAATAGGTCTTCTTCTTAGATGTGGTATCTTCCAATTTTAAGACCCTTTGAATAGTGTCTTGTAGAGATGATGGCTCAAAAGCACAAACCAACCCCCGAAAGTGACTCTGAAATCCCTTCAATAAATAAAAACTTAAGTCTCTTCTCTATAATATCTAGCACCATGATTAAAACCCTTTAAAACTTGCTACATATTCTTCTACTATACCTTGCTACCTTACTCATGTCAACTCTTTAAAATGTATTTTTTGTTTTTTCTATCAAATCTATCTATAAACCTTTGTGTGAAGTCGACATATGTCATGATTTGTTGATGCCGCCATGCAATGACCTTCCCTGAACCATCAAAAGTGGGGAGAATCAACTTAATCTTTGTTGGAGATCTTTGTTGGGTCAAGTCTTTTTTCTCCTCTTGAGATAATCTTTGATCTTGCATTATGAAATTATATAAATAGAATGTCTTCTAAGATCTAGATCAAGTCTTGAGTATGTGTCTGGACTCCACACTCATCAAAGTCATTTGTTGTCATGTTTGGCTCTTCATGTGGCTACTCAACTCTTGGTAAGAATGTGGGTTGTGTGATTCTAGATGGTGATCCAAGTGGAGTTCTATTGTTGGATTTTGATCCTGAATTATTTGAATTACTACCTTCACCTCCATTAGTTTGTGTAGGCCTCAGTAAACTAATTGTATTATTCATATTTTGAAGTGTTTGAAGGGTCAATTGTGCTGTTTTTTCTCATCTTTGCATGTAAGTTTTCCACTCATTCTCTCATCCTATCTTCCAATTGGCCATTTTATTCTTTCCTCTACCTTTAATTTGGTTGATAGCCTCTTGTAATGCTACCTCTGGTTTTCTCTTTTCTCTCTTCAAGGCTCATTGATCTCTTTGGCTCCATTGTATAAACTAGTTTTTTAGACCCATTGGCTGACAAGATTGCTGCTGTAATACCAATTTTAATGTCTTATTCTAAAATTTTCTCATTTTGCTTTAAATATATATCACACACTCACAATAATATTTACATAATTAATAATAAGTATTAATTTATCCTTAAACTTATAATTTTCATCATTATATATTCCAGATTTAAAGCTTATAATATAAATTTTAAAATATACACTTATTATTAGTTCTCTGTTGTAATCCTTCTTGCAATTTGCAGCTATCTCTTTTGTACAAATGTCTTGAAATATTTCTGCCAAACTAGGGGGTTTCATCGACTAACTTAACAAAATAAATTAAGGATTTCATCCTTGAATTTCTCAACTTGGAAGGGTTTCGTCCTCAAAATTGTTTGAATCTTTAATTCATACTTCATAAAGGAAAATTAATAATATATCTTCTCAAATTGATGATCCCTTCTCTTTGATTTATCTTCTTTATATACCTTGATTTCTCTAGTAGTCATGACTCTTCATATGCCTTATGACCTTTAGTTATCATTTACTATTTGTTAGAGGGAAATCGCGGGTATAAAGAAATCATGTGATTTTAATTATTATGGATCAGCTATCATCGTAACTTTCGCTTCCCTGCATTATCTTGTACTTATGATTTTCTTTTATCAATTCTTCAAGCTCTACTGGGTTTGATGATATAGTATTTAATTTAGGCAGAGGCATTACACAACTCTATAAGGCATTAAGGATAACAATTAAATTGACAAGATCACAAGGCAAAGCACATAAATTTTCTCTCGATTCGTCTGGAGAGGGTGTTCTACAAGCATTGCTAAACAAATGCTAGAATGATTGTTTGTAAACATCGGAGAAAAAGGGTTCAAAGAATCCTTACGCTAATCAGATTCAGATACAAAGGATATTCTTATCTTTAGGGGCGAGTTTCTTCTATTGGCTATAAAGTAATGTTCATCATCGTTAGGCCTGTCACCTGACAGTATTGCAGTTCCATCATCATTGCTGGAGTTCAAAGTGCTATAGCACTTTCATCCCAAGAAGTGGAAGATGGCAAAGAATCAATGTTCAAGAAATGAAACTTTGGAAAACCAATCTTTAGATAGTTTTTCCAATAATGGGAAGGGGTTTCTTTTTTAAGTTTCTCTTTAAAGGTTTTTTTTTGTTTTCTCCTTCTAGCATGTCCAATTATGTAATGGTCAGTTAAATCTAAAGTTTGCGCGCTCTCTTGTCTGAATAAGTTTTAGACCCTAGGAACACGTCCCCATATAACATTTCTTTTAAATGATCCAGAATATTGTGGACTTGATCCACAGGCAAATGGTTGGGATCAATAAATCTTTTTCACTGTAGAATAATTTTTTAATCACTTTTGACATAAAACAATAAATTCCATTCTGGAGTGTTAGTTGAGTGCCTTGTAGGAGCGCTTAAAACTCTACCATGTTATTAGTTTGAATCATAGCTCCTTGTAAATTGTTCATATGTAGATGACCATGGGACTCTCATATTATTTTTTGATTGATCCAAAATGGCTCATGAAAGTTGGTCAGTTCAACTAACTAGGCCACTAATATTGAATGAAGTAGGCCACTTGGAGAAACTCTTAGTAACATTTTAAGACAATTCAGCAAAAGAAACAGTTACTAAGACAATTCGGCAGAAGAAACAGAGTTGGCAGAAGACATAATGGTATAAAACAAATACAGGAAGGTTTAGGGTGATGTGGAAAGTGAGGGGCCAGAAGAGGATCTACTGAAGGGCATTCTTGGAGGCCTTGAGAAGGTAAATTGGCTTGTATATTTGCCTGCAATAGTGGTAGGGAAATGTATAAATCTTGCTAATCTGGATATTTCCCACATCAGGTTGCTCCAAGAGAGATCCTTTGTTTTGAACTTATGATTTTTGTGTATTTCAGTTATTTATTTCCATTCATGCAACTACCTTCTATAATTTGCAGAACATAAGGATCACAATTCCAAGGCAATTTACCATTTTCTTAAGAAAAGTACTTAAGAGGACACAGCATAATTTACTAAGACAATTGTACAAAGTTAAGATTCTTGTTGATGATTTAGCTAAGGAATATATACACTATTATGGATCAGATTGGTATCAGACAAGATTGTGTTATTCACGTGCTTGTTGGAAGTTGTTGCCCAAAACTCTTAAGGGAGTTATTTCTTGTGGGGAGTCTTGTATTGATTCCATATGGTTGTTCATCGGTTGTGTTGATTGTGTTGTTTGAGGCTTTGAGCCTCTACCCGAGAGGTTGTGTGTTGAGTTTATTTTGTGTATTGTACAAGTGTTAGATGTGTGAGCTCTTGTATAGGACAAACTCTTGTTAAATGGCCATGCTTATGGCAGTTTTTCCCATTCTATCAGTCATATGTCCAAGATGATTTGATATGGCAAAGACTTTTCTAAATGAATGCTGAAAAAAAACTCTTTCTAAATGGCGATGCTCATGACAGTTTTTTCCCATGCTATTAGTCCTATGTCAAAGATATTCGATCTGGCAAAGACTTTTTTAAATGAATGTTGGAAACAAACTCTTGCTAAATGGCCATGCTCATGATAGTTTTTTCCCATTCTATTAGTCCTATGTCTAAGATGATTCAATCTGGCATATAGTTGAAAACCCCTAGAGATTTCATGAATTCAAATGCTCTGGCATTCACCAATTACATCTCTGATCCTTTTATGAGAAGACTATTGCTAGTATTCACTTGGAAGATGAGGAAGTCTCACCCAGACTAGAACCATGTTAGGAAGTCTTTTGTTGGATTTTAATACCAGAGACCACTGCCTCATGAATGATAAATGGTTGTGCTCATGACAGTTTTTTCCCATTCTATTAGTCTTATGTCTAAGATGATTCAATCTGGCATAGTTGAAAACCCCTAGAGACTTCATGAATTCAAATGCTATGACCTTCGCCAATTACATCTCTGGTCGTTTTATGAGAAGACTATTGCTATTATTCACTTCGAAAAAGAGGGAGTCTGACCCAGACTAGAACCATGTTAGGGAAGTCTTTTGTTGAACTTAACACCAGAGACCAGTGCCTCATGAATAGCGGGTTCCCTCATACACTAGGGTCCACCTTGAAAAAGCTAGTCCTCCTGTATGGAAGAAAATATGCCTATAAAATATTCCTTACAAAACACTAGAATATCCATAGACAGTGAGGATATCCAATTTTCCTATACCTGGGCCCTAAAAGTCTTGGTTCCAGGAGAAGACCCCATCAATCTGTAAACCAGGGCATGCAACATTGGGAAGACAAAGGTGGTTTTCCAATTCCTACATAGAGAATTAGACTTTGGAATGGATTAACAACTGGAGATAACAGTCATTCTCTTTTTTCAATGGGAATAATAGCCCTTTGACAATGATGATGAATGAAACGCAGTAATTCAACCTTGTAGAGCTGACTGGTTTCATGAGCAACTTCTATTCTCAAGTTTGGATTGTAGGATAGAGGATGATGGCAAGAGTTAGCAGCTATTGACCACTCAGCCAAGGCATATATGTAGAACAGTCTGAAATTTAAATAGTGACATGACGAGGAGATTCTTGGTGCAGGATGATGCATGAACAGGAAGGAAAGAGATGAAAGAGCTTTAATTGAAACTATCTCAGTACAATACATATACTTTGTGCTTGAAAAGGCCTGCATCTCTACCACTTCATTAATAACTTGCACTAAATGCTATCATTCAAAGAACATCTTCACTCATGAGATATCTCTAGACCCCATTTTATATTAACTAGCCTTCTCTTTTGAAGTAAAGAACATTATATCACACCGCCTCTACTGATGTAAACGATTATCATATTACAGATTACAATATCCAATCACTTGATGCTTGACATCATAGGCACTTTATTCCACTTCTTCCTCAGCATCCATTTCTCCATCATTGCCCTCATCTGCTTCATCATTTTCCTCTTCATCTTCTACCTCAGGCTTCATTGGTGGGGGTGGTAAAGTATTCTTGACCATTTCAAGGAATTCATCAACAGTCGAACTTGACATTCTCTCCTCGCAGTCTTCTATTATCTGTTTGCCCATGATGTAGAATAAAATAATAGACAAGAAAAATCCTATTTTACTCATAAAGTAGCTTAAGGTTCAAAAACATAGTACAGTGGCTCTCAAATATCCAAAGCTAGTTATAAAATAAATAAAAAAGACCAACAAATAGGAGATTTACCATATGGACTTCAACTGCTGTGGAAGGCCTAAGATTTAGAACTTGAAGTCGTTCTGCTTTTGTAAGTGAAAACTTTTCTGCCTTCAACAAGAACTCCTGTACTATCTCCTGAGTCAGGGTTCCCGCTGCAGACCGCACCAAGTAATCAAAAACCTGTTTTAAAAGAAAAAGTCAAAAAGACAATCAGCCTATTAGATGCCAAGTGTGCCCTTACAAAGCAATAAACACATAATCCCTACCATGGACATTTATCCTACTAATGAGAACCAAGGATGCAAAAACATTTACCTGACATTCAGACTGAGTTGCAGAGCCAGATGAACCCAAAGGATCTTGAGTGGCTCCTCTGGATCGCAACAGATTCATCACTTCAAAGTTGGAGAGTAGACCAGCATTAGCATCCAGTCTATATAAAATAAAACATGTTAGGCATAACTTGCATGCAATAGGAATCCAGGACAAGGCATGTTATTACTTTTGAGTTATCAAGCAATTTAAAACACCATAGAAAAAATCTTTACCATCTTTCAATCTTGAAAACAATTTCATAAGAGAATTCAATCCAAAAGAATCTTACACTTTCATGATGAATGGAAATGGAATCCCATGCAATATCAATTCTGGCCAGACCTTGAAAACCTCATAAAATGAATAAATTTATAATATTTTCAAAGACAAGATGGTTGAAGCATCCTCAATACCAACGAAGCATCCAACTACTACACTTGTTTCCTACCTGAATGAGCAAAAAAACATGACAAAATCATAAATGTTATAGTTGAAACTCATGATACTTAAAAGAAAGGTATTTCAAATTCGTTGAATATAATTTTAAAGGTTGCAGTCGCACATCTAAACCTCAAAACCTTGCAAGGTTATAATTATCTGCCTACAAATAATTTGCATATCATACTTTACTCGTCTGCCAATTGATCACACATTTTTTATAATTGAACAGAAGATACTAGTATTACACATGTTTGTCTAACCTTCTCATCAAATCTTTCTGGGTCACTTCCAAAGGAAGGGGGATACAATTAGAATTATAAATAATAATTAAATCATCTATATGTTCTTCAACATCTTTTGAAACTCTTCATTTGCTAGTCCACTAATGACCCACACTATGGGAACAGATATGGATTGGGATACAAATGGACACACATTTTATATAAAAACATGTGTGTGTATGTGCATGTGTGTGTGTGGGTTACCTGTGTGAATGCATGAGAGTGTGTATGTGTGTGCATGGATATGTGTGGCTGTGCACATGGGCATGCACGTGGGGGCCAAGGGCGTGGGAGCATGCACATGGGGCAGGCATGAACACATGTGTGTGCATGTGTCAATAGTTGTGAATGTGTGTGAGTGTACACATGTGCATGTGTTCGGGTGTGTGTATGCACATGTGTGGGCATTTGTTCACCTGTGCATATGTTTGCATGCATGTGTGTGTGCAGACATGCATAGGTTGATGAGTGGGTTAGTGTATATATGCATTGTGTGTGTGTGTGTGGGTTAGTAATTGGTAACAGATGGGGATTACCCTTGGACCCCTCTAGAATTGACAATTCTAGAACGATAACTCATCAAAATACTAAATGGAAACCTCTCCCAGTGGATTGGGGAAAGTTAAATTTTGGTAGGGCTGCTAAAGGCAACCCAGGTTTGGCAAGTGGTGGTGGTATTCTCAGATATCCCATTGGTGAAGTCATTGCGGGTTTTTCAAAGGGGTTGGGGTGCAAAATAGCGATGTGGCTGAAGCTTTGGCTATGCTATGTGGGGTTAAAATTGCTCTCTCATTGGGGATAAAAAATCTGCAGATTGAAGGTGATTCCAAACTCATAATAGACTCGGTGGAGGGGAAGGTTAAGGTGGGATGGGCTATCAGTTATATTATCCATGGCATCCATAATCTTCTATTAGACTTTGACAATTATGTGCTTTCTCATATTGATAAGGAGGGAAACAAAGTTGCAGATGCTTTGGCTAATTTGGGAATAAATTTCAATTCCTTGAGATGTTGGAGAAACAAAGGGAATCTCTCAGAAAATATAAGAAGCCTTCTTTTAAAGGACCAGCAAAATATCACCCCTTCTAATGATGATGGCTATTAGAAGAATAAGGTTATCATAAGCTTTCCTTTTTACCTGTTATCCTCGATTGAGTGTTCTATTAGAAAAGTCATGGAAGTGTCTTCAAAAAACCCAAAAAAACCTCCCATCCCACTCCATCAGGGTCTTATCTTCCGGCTCTACCACTTCCATCTAGCTTTGTGTCCGGCCAAAACCTATTAGGGCTTGTCTCATAAAAGACTCCTCGCTTGATAGCTCTCCTGCTAAGAACATTGCTAACTCTCCTGTTGAGAAATCTGAGACGCCGCCCAATAAAGGAAAGAAGGTTTCCACTTCACAAAATGCCACCTCCATTAACCCTCTAAATGAGGCTAAAACTACCACTCCTCAGTCTAAATCCCCTAAAACCCCCCGCTCCTCCACCCAAAAGCTTGCTGCGGTGAGCTTATGTGATCTAAAGAATAGCCCCATAAAGAATTTGGGTAAACGAGGCAACACAGGGACTAAAAACCCCACAAGAAAAAAGAAAAAGAATTCCTCAATTCAGTTTTTTGTCGAGGAAGCCAATTTCGATGGAGAGGAGGATGAGAAAACTAACTCTACTAACAAAGAATATGTTAAAAGTGTGCATGATACCGTGAAGGAGACAAAGAGCCCTAATCTGAATGTTAGGAGGTCTAACTAGCTAGCCACCCGCATGACCCCTAACTTTAGCATTGATGAAATCTCCAATGACTCGATGGATAGGGAGGAGATTGATGAAGAAAACAACAATAAGGATGATGAGGAGGAGGAGATGGATACGGATAATTTGGGCCTGAGTTTTTTCCCTGAGCTGAATGCAATGTTGTTGGACTTTGAGGACTCAAACACCACCCTTGCTGTGAAACTTGACCAAGATAGTTGCTCAAAGTGAATGCGAATTGCGGCGAATGTTGCTACTTTGAAGACCCGTGTTGATGAGCTTGCAGGGAAGTTGAGAGACGATTCTCACTTCACCTTGAAAGTAATGCACCATTTGGCGGCAACCCTATGTTCTTTGATGGAAGAAGAATTTAAATGTTATGAAAGCAACAAGGGAGTAAGCACCAGTATTGATAATAGGGAACTATTTAAATTCCTCAAGGAGGATTGGGATAAAATGTTTGATTAGTCTGGTGCTCCCTTTGTTTCTGTTTATTATATGTTTTAAAACTGTGAACTCGGTTGTTACTATGTTGTTATAGTGTTGCTTTTGGCTAGTGGCCTTTCCAATCTTTTTGTTTTATGTTGTTTTTGTGTTGTTTTGGTGCCCAGGAGGCCTTTAGTGTTAAGGTTTCAACACCCTAATTTGCTGCTTAAATTATCAAAAACATTATGTTTTAATATTAATAATATTATAGTAAAGAAATAAAATTAATATTATTATTAAATAACATTATATCTCCATATTGGCATGCTAGTACTCTTATTTTAATTTTAAAAGGACAGATTATTTTAAAAGGAAAAAATAAAATTATAGTTAAAAACTTGAAAGGGTAAAGGAACTAGCGAATATTATAAGAGATTATTGTTATTATTTAAAAATCCTTAATTAAGGCAGCTAGCAATGAAAGAACATAAGGAATTATTAAGGTTTAAAGGCCTAGATAAAAGCAACTGGTGTTGGTATGTGGAGCATGATCTTGCTCCAAGTTAATATTTTGGCCACTTTAGCAGCCGCAGTTTCCCCCCCAATTAATTAACGGGGAAATTTGTTGTCGATTTCCATTGTAAAATTTGGTTGGAAATTCATTTGTAACTCTCCACAACTAACTGTTTCTTTCCTACAGATCAAAGATGGAAAGTCACAGAATGAATGTAATGAGCATGCAGCAAGCAGCATATGGATTGAAGTTGAGAAGTCACGTGGATACAAGTTTGGTGGTTGTGGTTTCGCTTTGTGAACACGTAGCAACACAGAGAGCATTGTGCGAAGAAAAACGTGAGGTCTTAATGTTGCACGCAGCAGTGGATTTCTGTTGGTTATTTGTAATCTGTAGTTTTCTTGAGATTTTAATAAAAATTGAATAGTTGTTTGTGGGCGTAGCCCAAAGGGCGAACCATGTTAAAAAAATTTGTCCCTGTGAAATTTGCCTCTATCATTTAATTTTTGTATTTGCATTGTTTAATTCATTAATTAATTGCTTCACTCCTGCCTGAGATCCCAACAGCAGGCTGCCAGGTGTAAAGAAAAACTACAACTATTGAAGTTTTTAAATGTTTATTTCTCCATGCAGCTGAAAAAAGGGGAGTTTATTTGGTGTTAAAAGGAGGGAGAGTTAGAAAAAGAAGATATATATAGGCAAGAAAAAGAAAAGAAAATAGTGCTGGGTATCTTATGATGGAATTTACCTTTGAATGGTATCTTATCATTTTTGCT
This sequence comes from Sequoia sempervirens, assembly GCA_007258455.2. Lineage (NCBI taxonomy): Eukaryota > Viridiplantae > Streptophyta > Pinopsida > Cupressales > Cupressaceae > Sequoia > Sequoia sempervirens. The sequence goes on along the minus strand of VDFB02386565.1, from coordinate 64,982 downwards.
ACGGACTGCACCTTGGTATGACAAGTGTGAATATACCCCAAAGTAACTTGTGAATGCTGTCATGCCCCTGAAATTGCAACACTGAAAAAAACCCGAGCATTGAAATAGAAATAAATAAATAAAATAAATAACAATATAAATATAAATATTAGCAATTTAATCTTATTGTAATTATTAAATTATATATATATATATATATATATATATAATAGTAAAATAGAAAACATTCAGTATATTAATATAAAATAACATATATAAATGGTACTGACAAGGTAGTTAACAGCAACAAATATATTCTCCTTAAAGCAGCGATTATGATAATCAAAAGGGAGGCAGCGATTCACCAAGGGCTGTGATTCCATTTCTGAGGAAGCTGTGTTTAACTGTGGTACTGACATTATGATTAGTGAAAGTCGGCACTTGGGATGGAGGGCATGTCTCCCTTGCAAATGTAAGGATGTGAGTGAAAGGTGGTGACCCTCCCCCAATAGGATATAAAGGGAGACACATGCAAATTTGCAAAGGGGAGATTGGGTTCTTAAAGTTATAGCAGATCGAATGGATCAGATCTAAACTGGTCATTCAAGAAATCAGTAAATTGATGAAGAAGAAATAAGAAGTCCGATATGGAAGTATGTATAAGAAGAAGATAGTTCAATGGAAGATAGATGAAGATAAATGATAAATCAATAAGGCAAGTAAGTTAAATATAAGTACATATACACCATATATCAAGATATGTGAAGTATATACGATTATGCAATAATGAAGCTTGCGGCAATTATTGAGCCTTATAGGTAATTATGATTCTTTAATATGAATATGGGTAATAGATTATATATATTTATGTATGATTATATCCTATAATCAATCAAATGAAGGTTGAAAGAAGCAAGTTAGGGTGATGCAGTTTACAGGATCTCCCATCCTAAGTAGGCTACCTCAAGGGTGTAATTGTCTTCGTTGGACGTTCCTGCCGCTTGGGGCCAAGGGGGGAGTTGTCTTGGTTGGAAGTTGCACGCTCTTGGGCTTAGATGGGTTGAGTAGTTTATAGCCACCCCTTTTCAAGACTTTCCTATCGAGCCAAACTATGATTGGTTGTTAGGAAAGATTCAAGGAATTTCAATCATAAGAGGGATGGAGAAAACATGGATAGGAAAAGCAGGTACAAATATCCACTAAGTAGGCCACCCCAAGGGTGGAATTGTCTTGGTTGGACATTCCTGTCGCCTGGGGCCATGGGGTGAGTTGTCTTGGTTGGACGTTGCGCACCTTTGGGCTTAGATGGGATAGCTTCGAGCGGACTTATCATGTGTCTCATCCAAGTCCTATTATGATTAAAACTTCCACTATGCATTATGGATATTGGTAGTTATGTATTTTGTATAGCTTAAATAGGTAAGGCATTTATTATGTTTTGATCATATGAATTACATTTCCGATATTATAGATAGCATGATTGTAGGATCTAAACCAAGATTTATCTTGCTTGAAGCATTCAAGTGGTAAGTTATAACCCTAACTACATTATATTTGTGAATCTAGGGCAAGATTTAGAGCAATCCCAAAAGGGGACATTACAAATGCATTGTAAGTTCCATTGAAACGAGACTCACCAGGACTCGACGAGTCGCGTCACCCTGGCCGAGTCCTGCGGGCTTGGACTCAGACTTGGCCGAGTGCTACTGAGTCCTGGCTGGACTCGCCGAGTCTAGTGAACTCACTAGACTCACCAAGTCTAGGTGAGTCTCGTCAGTAGGACTCGACAAGCGGCAAGGCTTGAAAAGTGCAAAAAATTACATGAAATATAGAGTTAAAACTTTTATTTTAACTTATTGTGAATACAAAATGATGTACGCCATGAAGGTTTGTATGGTTTTGGAGGCCTAAATTTGGGCTTGGTGGCGGGAGCTCCGCCCCTCAACCCCGCCCTGTAATGCGACGGGGAGCGCACCCAGGGCGTTGCCTCGAGACCTCGCGAGGGGCATTACCCCTCAACCCCACTGGGGGCGCTGCCCCTAGACCCCCGCAAGGGGCGTTGCCCCTAACCCCACTAGGGGCATTGCCCCGAAACCCCCCCCAAGGGGCACTGCCCCTTGACCCCGTTGGGGGCATTGCCCCTAGAGCCCCGCAAGGGGCATTGCCCCTTGACCCCACTGGGGGCGCTGCCCCCAAACCCCCGCAAGGGGTCTAGGCATAGTGCCTCTAGTGGGGTCGAGGGGCAATGCCCCTCGCGGGGGTTTGGGGTGAGTTGTCTTGGTTGGACATTGCGCGCCTTTGGGCTTAGATGGATAGCTTCGAGCAGACTTATCATGTGTCTCATCCAAGTCCTATTATGATTAAAACTTCCACTATGCATTATGGATATTGGTAGTTATGTATTTTGTATAGCTTAAATAGATAAGGCATTTATTATGTTTTGATCATATGAATTATATTTCCGATATTATAGATAGCATGATTGCAAGATCTAAACCAAGATTTATCTTGCTTGAAGCATTCAAGTGGTAAGTTATAACCCTAACTACATTATATTTGTGAATCTAGGGGAAGATTTAGAGCAATCCCAAAAGGGGACATTACAAATGCATTGTAAGTTCCATTGAAACAAGACTCAACAGGACTCGACGAGTCGCGTCACCCTGGCCGAGTCCTGCGGGCTCAGACTCAGACTCGGCCGAGTGCTACTGAGTCCTGGCTAGACTCGCCGAGTCTGGTGGACTCACTGGACTCACCAAGTCTAGGTGAGTCTCGTCAGTAGGACTCGACAAGCGGCAGGGCTTGAAAAGTGCAAAAAATTACATGAAATTTGAAGTTAAAACTTTTTTTTTACTTATTGTGAATGCAAAATGATGTACGCCATGAAGGTTTGTATGGTTTTGGAGGCCTTAATTTGGGCTTGGTGGCGGGCGCTCCGCCCCTCAACCCCGCCCTATAATGCAATGGGGAGTGCGCCCCGGGACCCCGCGAGGGGCATTGCCCCTCAACCCCGCTGGGCGCAGCCCCTAGACCCCCGCAAAGGGCGTTGTTCCTTGACCCCACTAGGGCGGCCTCAAACTAAGGGCATCAGACGCGACCTCACAACCCCCAAGCAAGGGTGTTGCCCCTTGACCTCGATGGGAGCTGCCCCCAAACCCCCGCAATGGGCGCGCCCTAACTCACTACCCCCTCCCCAGGGCATTGCAATGCCCCTCAACCCCACTAGAGGCACTGGCCTAGACCCCCACAAAGGGCACTGCAACTCAACCCCATTAGGAAATTGCCTTGATACTTGAGATTATGGCTACTGTGCATCATCCGGGAGCTATCTTAGACACATTTGTAGGAAGGATGCAAACTCCTTTGAGCCATAGACTTGTAGTTATTGTTTTGATATTTCATATTTGTTTGGAACATTTGATGTCATGGATTTCATATTCCATGAGTTTTGTATACATTTGACTATCTTTATATATCTAAGTGTGCTATTTCCTTCAGCAGCTCAACTACAATTTGTGTACTTTATACTTATGTGATCAATGTATACTTGTGTATATGATCAAATTTGCTTCTATTTAATGATGTTATTGTGTCTTTAGGGTTTATTCAATAAAGGGTAATTGAAACAAGTTTTAAATCCTTAAAAATCTCTAAATTTCTAGGGTTTTTTCATTTTGCCGATTCTGCGTCGAGTCTCAAGTTGAGTCACCCTAGCCAAGTTCGAGCCGAGTTCAAGTCTCATTACTATGATTGTAACACATTGCCTCTTAGAAACTGAAATCACCTTGGATCCATTATTTCTTGCAGCCACGGGCAGAAATTGATTCATTTTGCCAACTTAGTGCACTATCAAAGGTGGGGTCAATATAATTATTCCTTTGTGTTGTGATACTATAGGCCTCATTTATATCTTCCTTAATCATATCCACAAACAACATACGTACCTGCTTGAGGAATCTTGAAATATTGCCATACACTTTGTAATCATTCTCAAACTTCATAGTGTGGCACTCAAAGTTCATATCCACACCAACCTCAAAGCTTAATGGGCACCCAAGCGACACAAGGAAATTATCAACCTTAGCCATTTCAAACCTCCAAATACACTTAAAAATTTTCATCCATGGCATCCATCTCCGCATTGTACGAAATATCCAGCAACTATTTGTGGGTTGTGTTAGCTATAAACAAGATGTAGGGGAGATATGTGGGTTCTTTAATAGAACTACATACAGCCAACCCACTTTCTTTGGTCAAAAACTCAAAAGATTCAACTCATAACTTGTAACAATCAAAACATCCATTAGATCATATCCATTTATTGTAAGATTCATGAGTAATTCCATGTCAAACCCGAAATTGTAAGTGTGAAACTTTCATTCGTGAGACATGACACTCTAGGGATTTTAGTGCAATCTTTTCTAATCAAGCTTGAAGTTTTTTTCTAACAATTCCTTGTAATGTCCCCTTTTGGGATTGCCCTAAATCTTGCCCTGATTTTCTCAAGATATCCTTTTCTGATGGTTTGGGGTTCAAACTATATTCTTTTTCTCCTTTTCCTGATTAATCATAGGATAAAAACATTCATGAATCTATTCATTTGCCTATCAAATAATCACAATTACTTATAAGGCTCAATAATTGCTGCAAGCATCTTTATTGTATAATCCTATTATATATGTGTGTGTGTGTGTGTAATTACATAAAATAATGTCAATGGAGCAAACGTATCAGCATTGTTATAAGATAACTAGTAGCATGCATGATTTATTATTCCCAATGCCATCAATAAAAAGTAGATAACATTAAATAAATAGCATCATGTATGAAGTATTATTAATCACACTATTATTTAAATACATGATGTATTTATCAACATTATTATTCAAATGTACAACAATTTATCTAACTTATTATTTAAATTCATAAAACACTTATCTCCTTATTCCTGGTCAATTCTGCAGATATCCCTATTTCTCAAGCTACCGTTCTGTAGAACCTCTTTATTTCCAGCCAACCATGCCTTTTCCTTCTTATTCTATTCCCTTCCTTCATATTTCTGCAATGATGATCATGGCTCCCAAGAGCACTTGGATCTGCTGTTCAGGATATGCAGACTGTAATTAATCTTTCCTTTTTCTCTCATTCAATGATCTATCACCCATCTACTACTGTTGGCTGCTATACTCCAGCATATCAGAAATTCTTAACTTTTTCATATCTCCTTCCCTTGTTGTGCACTCACCCGTTCACTTTTATATGTCTCTAAAGGCAGCGATAATATCAAAGGAGATGTCTCTTCCCAAAATATTGGGTTGCATCCCTCCTAACGGCTGCTCACTCTTCAAATTAATTCATGCACTTAGTATTATCGTAGGTTGCCATTATCTATAAGATGTTTATAATATCCTTTAAACATGTATAATTTTATTATTACTTTTATAATATCCCTTAAAACTTGTATAATATAATATCATCTATTTTATTATTTATTTGCTATCATATTTGGTCATTATTTATTACTATAATAATTACAATTAATAACATCAATTGTATAATATAATTAGGATATTATCTATTTTAATTTGCAATTATTTGTATTTATATTTTTGATATCTATTTTATTTAATTATTTGTATTTTAATATGTAGCATTAAATTGCTAATATGTATTTCGTTATTTATTTGCATTTCAATGTATTTCAATGGGTTACAATTGTGGGGACATGACAATCCTCCACTCCCAAATTTGCTTATCCTCAAGCAATCACAATTTCGAACATCTTTTCACATTAGGAGTTACGTCCTTTCACACCTCCTCACTATTCCTGAAAGCCTAATTTAAGTCTCTTGCAAGGTTAACTAAGGTTCTATTCTTAATTGGATTCTTCAATTATAATGCCCTCCTTTCGTATCCCAAGTTTGAGGGAGTCACACCCTTTCATTTCAACAGTTACAACTCTTCATTATTGCATTTGGAAATATTAATAATTCAATTTTAGATAAGTTAATTTGTTAGTGCCTCCCAACCCCAGAAGCATTTTGTCAGACAATATTAACATTTTCATAATTTTTTAGCATAAAGTAAACACAATGATCAGCTCCATATGAATCAGAAATTAAAGTAGACAACCAAGTAGCTCAACCAAGCAGACAAGGAGCTCAACTAGGAAAACAAGTAGCTCAAGCAAGCAAGCAACCAGCTCAAGCAGACAAGCAAGTAGCTCAAGTAGGCAAACAAGTAGCTCAAGCAAGCAAGCAACTAGCTCAAGCAAGTAGGCAAACAGGTAGCTCAAGCACGCAAGCAACCAGCTCAAGCAAGTAGGCAACTAGCTCAAGTAGACAAGCAGGTAGCTCAAGCACACAAGGAAGTAGCTCAAGCACACAAGTGAGTAGCTCAAGCAAACAACCAACCAGCTTAAGCAACTTGACAAACAACATTTTTAACATTTTTCATAGTTTTTAAGCATAAAGTAATCATAAACACAATGATGAGTTCCAAATACATAGTGACTAGCTCTAACATTCATCACATGCATAATGGCTAACTAGTACATCACAATGGCAGACACACACATCCCTAATGCATCTCCTATCCTTGGAGGTTCAACCATAAGAGAGTATAGGAAGCATGACTTGATGGGGAGCCTAGGATCCATCATGCCAACTCTTTCCCTTCCTCTTATGATTTAGCCTCTTGGGTTTGTTAGTTCCCTCCCTTATAGAAAAGGTTCTCCATTATAGGACGCAATGTCCTTCATTATAGGTCGCAATGACCTCCATTATCGGTCGCACTGTCCACCATCGGTCACAATGACCGCCATTATCGGACGCAATGACCGCCATCGGTCGCAATGACCACTGGAAGCTATCCATCTAAGCCCAAGGGCACAAGCGTCTAACCAAGACAACCCACCCCTTGGCCCCAAGCAGCAGGAACGTCCGAACCAAGACAATTCCACCCTTGGAGTGGCATACTTAGTGGATACACTTGGTGTCTCAACTCCTCTAGACCCAAAGGCAATACCCTCGAATACCCTAGAGGCAAGTACCCCCTTGGCCCAAGTGGGTTCATCTTGTCCCCTCCTGGGTGGCATATCTAGAAAAGGTCTTCTAATTCCTTTTTCATGTCGAGAGATTGAAGGTGTAGCTACAGTAAGGTGTCCTGGATAGTCATTTGCTCTAAGCCCAAAAGCAGTACACCCCTCTTGGCCCATGTGGCCCTTGCCATCCAGATGGGTGGTGGTCAATTCTGCAAATATCCCTATTTCTCAAGCTACCGTTCTGTAGAACCTCTTTATTTCCAGCCAGCTATGCTTTATCCTTCTTATTCTATTCCCTCCCTTCATATTTCTGCTATGATGATCATGGCTCCCAAGAGCATTTGGATTTGATGTTAAGGTTATGCAGATTGTAATTAATCTTTCCTTTTTCTCTCATTTGATGATCTATCACCCATCTACTACTGTCGGCTGCTATTCTCCAGCATATCAGAAATTCTTAACTTTTTCCTATCTCCTTCCCTTGTTGTGCACTCACCCATTCACTTTTATATGTCTCTAAAGGCAGCGATAATATCAAAGGAGATGTCTCTTCCCAAAATATTGGGTTGCATCCCTCCTTCCAACAGCTGCTCACTCTTCAAATTAATTCATTCACTTAGTATTATCGTGGGTTGCCATTATCTATAAGGTGTTTATAATATTCTTTAAACATGTATAATTTTATTTTTACTTTTATAATATCTGTTAAAACTTGTATAATATAATATCATCTATTTTATTATTTATTTGCTATCATATTTGGTCATTATTTATTATTATAATAATTACAATTAATAACATCAATTGTTTACTATAATTAGGATATTATCTATTTTAATTTGCAATTATTTGTATTTATATTTTTTATATCTATTTTATTTAATTATTTGTATTTTAATATGATAGCATTAAATTGCTAATATGTATTTCGTTATTTATTTGCATTACAATGTATTTCAATGGGTTACAATTGTGGGGACATGACATTCCTCTTGGCACAACAATAAAAGGATAGCATAGTCAACCTTTGGAATATAAATGGTGCATGGGCAGTCTAATCTTGTTAAGCTTCAATGTTAACATCTGCCTCCTAGAAACACAAACATGGGAAAGTACTGAACAGTTCGCCTTGACTTTTACTGAATGTTACTTTAAGAGAAACAATTAATTGCGGTCCTGTATTTGGAGGATATCCAAATCTGAGCTGTAGTTTCAAATTTAATTGCATCATACATTTAGATGGATTGTAGAAGTCCCCATCTGGACTATAAAACTTAAGATGAAAGTCTGTGATAAGAGTCCCTGGAAAGATTTATATCAACTTCAGACCTACCACTCAAATTAGAACCTAAATGAATTACCATAGACTGTTATAGATGCCATATTTCCAGTCCATGAAAATAAAATCAACTGATAGTAAAATCTTGTGAGAGTTTTCTATCAGTAAGACTTAGTAAATAGTATAAGGAAAGAACTATTGTTCTGGATAGAAATTTTAGTGGATTGAATTGCAAAGAGAACTGCTCTTATATAGTTAGGATTCTTTAACAATGCTTTCTGCATTTTGTTCTTTGCTCTTCCACCTTTCCAAATCATATTGAAGTTTTAAATTTGGCCAAGTAATGTAAAAGTTATGACTGTTTAAAGGCTGTCCTATTTCGCTGCAATCTGCAGATTGGAAATTGTTAATTGAATTATATGTTGATGTATTATTTGAATTAATGTCAGTTTTGGATTTTTTTTTATTTGATGGATAGGCATTAATCTAAATTAATTCAAAGATTAAAATACATATTCACAAAAAAAAGGTGGGTTGTAAGAAGGCACACCCCGAGAGTCACATAGGCAACGCCCAAAAAAGCCAAAAAAATCAACCAGTCACATGGGCCTAGCCCAGAAGTCCATAATTACAAACATTAAAAAAACCATTAAGCGGCCAAAGCAGTGCCAGCAGAGCCAGGAGGATCTTTGTCATCCAATTTCTTTCCCCATACATTAGCAGGGTCTGTAGTGACGTCAGGAGGAGGACCCCAACCATCATCAACTTCTTTATCTTTATCTTTAGCTTCCTCACACCGAGGCGAGATTGCAAGCGCAAGCTACGGAAAGCTTTTACCAAAGTCTAGCCAACCAAAGCCAGAGGCAGGAGTGTCATTAGAGGGCCACCCAGAACCGCCCCGCCGCTCCCCGAAGCACTGCCAAAGGGCCACCCCTGGCTAGCCCGAGGCAGAGGAGAGCGGATCCGCCGAGGAGGGCAAGATCACCACTGAAGAGGAGGCTGAGAGCGGGGGGGCGCAGAGCATAGTAACAAGACTCGCTAGGCCTCGGCGAGTCACGAGTCGAATCACCCTGGCCGAGTCCTGGGGGCTCGAACTCGAACTTGGCCGAGTCCTGCCGAGTCCTGGCTAGACTCACTGAGTTTTGTGGACTCGCCAGACTCACCGAGTCTAGGCGAGTCTTGTCAGCAAGACTCGACAATATGCAAGGTTTGAAGAGTGCAAAAAATTACATGAAATTTAATGTTAAAACTTGTTTTTTCTTTTACTTATTGTGAATGCAAAATGATGTACGCCATGAAGGTTTGTATGGTTTTGGAGGTCTTAATTTGGGCTTGGTGGCGGGGGCTCCACCCTTCGACCTTGCCCTATATCGCGATAGGGAGCGCGCCCAGTGCGCTGCCCTAGGACCCTGCGAGCGGCACTGCCCCTCGATCCCACTAGGGGGCCCCGATCCCACTGCCCCCAAACCCCCACAAGGGGCATTGCCCATTGACCCTGGTAAGGCGTTCCCCTTGACCCCAGGCTACCCCGAACTCCCCAAGGCGCTACCCCATGAAAGGGGCGCTACCCCCAAACCCACGTGGGCGTGCCCGACCCCCACTAGGGGTGCTACCCCCAAACCCTCGCAAAGGGGCACTACCCCTTGACCCCACTAGGGGCGCTACCCCCAAACCCCCGCGAGAGGTGCTACCCCTTGACCCCACTAGAGGCACTACACCTAGACCCCCATAGAGGGCACTGCCCTGATACTTGAGATTATGGCTATTGCATCATCCATGACCTATCTTAAACACATTCGTAGGAAGGATGCAAGCTCCTTTGAGCCATAGACTTCTAGTTATTGTTTTGAATCTTTTGATATTTCATATTTGTTTGGAACGTTTGATGTCATGGATTTCATATTCGATGATTTTTGTATACATTTGATTCTTTGACTATATATCTAAGTGTGCTATTTCCTTGAGCAGCTCAACTACAATTTGTGTTTATACTTATATGATCGATGTATACTTGTGTTAGTGACAAGGACCTTGATTGGGTTGACCAGGCAGATAGAGAGGCTAAGGCTATAGCCATGGCAAGAGGAGGAGGCTAAAGCATGAGCAAACACATCCACAACTAATGTTGGTGAGGTTGGCATGGAGTCACAAGCAGAGACTATGGTTGTAGTTGCTACATCATCTAGGACCCACCTTAGATGCCTTCGTAGGAAGGATGCAAACTCCTTTGAGCCATAGACTTGTAGTTATTGTTTTGATATTTCATATTTGTTTGGAACATTTGATGTCATGGATTTCATATTCCATGAGTTTTGTATACATTTGACTATATTTATATATCTAAGTGTGTTATTTCCTTCAGCAGCTCAGCTACAATTTGTGTACTTTATGCTTATGTGATCGATGTATACTTGTGTATGTGATCAAATTTGCTTCTATTTAATGATGTTATTGTGTCTTTAAGGTTTATTCAATAAAGGGTGCTTGAAACAAGTTTTAAATCCTTAAAAATCTCTAAATTTATATGTTTTTTTCTTTTTATCGAGTTTGTGCCGTGTCCGGGCACCGAGTCCCGAGTCCCGAGTCGAGTCACCCTAGCGAGTCTGAGTCGAGTCCAAGTTTCATTACTATGGCGCAGAGCCACTCCGCTATTAGCCCCGAGAGGTGACCGCCACGGGAGGAGGTGGGCGAAGCAGTTACCCAAGCAACAGTACACAGGGCATTGCCCTAGTGATCCAAAAGCACTTGCAGGTGAGCAACTTCAAGTGCAACTTTATTCGCCTGCACCTAAATCTGTAAGAGCACATTAGAACAAATAATAGCTTTAGAATATAAAGAAACATTTTTATCCATTTGAGTGTGAGCAAATATGCAAGCATTTCTGTCTTTCCAAATATTGAAGAGGATTTCCACCCTAAAATGTGCCAAAGTTGGGTATACTTAGCAGGAAGTCTGGGCAAGTCTCCCAGCAAAACCATATGCTAGGAAAAGGACTCAGTCTAAAAGGCCGAAAGAAGTCATGAATCCAAGTCCAAAACTATTGGGCTCTGGGACAAAACCAAAAGAGATGCTTAAAAGACTTAGCTTGCCCACAAAAAGGGCAACGAGGGTCCTAGACCCCCAAGTGAACAAGCCGAGAACCCACAGGCAAGCCTTGGAAAAGAATACACCAAGCAAAGTGGGAAAGTTTCGGCTCAACACTTGCAGACCAAGTGGCAGCAAATCTTTTACACCAGACATGAACGGGAGATTGAAGAAGCCACCTCTGGTTCAGACCATGAATCATAGGAAAATGTGGTGAGAGCCACCTATAACCAAGCCTAGGCTTGTAATTCCTGAAAGGGGTGTTTGGGTACCACTTCCAATCCTTCCACCAAGGCTTGGACCTACGAATTCCCACCTTATGAAGCATTTCTACAGGAATAGCATTCACCAGACCATCATAAGTTGCACGGTCCTGGTTTTGAAGCCTGTACAAGGCACGAAAGTCTTCTCGCAGCATGATACGCATTGTGGGTCTGTGAAATATCTGTTGTAAGGTCTAAATACCTTTCTTGTGGAATCTGAGCGCCTTAAGCCAAGGCGATTTAGCTAGAGGCTGACCATTGCTAGCAAAAAGAGGAGACCACCAAACATTTTGTTGGTTGAGCGAAAGCCCATCACGAAAACCAGAACCAGCCCAACGAAACCAGGGTTTAACTGCCTCCCAGGCTCTCCAAATGCTTTTAGCAACAAAAGTCCCCACAATTTGAACTAGTTCTTCCATGACCAGAAGGGTTTGAAAGCCAATCCCCTTCCAGGCGGGTCTGTGAGCAGGAAAGCCTACTTGAATACAATGCCTGAGGAGAATTTTTTAGGCCTCATCTCCCATAAGGACCTGGATTATCTATTTCACACACAAGACAGTGCATTGTCGTTGAGTGGAGAGCAGCCCAAGTCCTCCAGAGTCTTTAGGAAGGCAACAAAATTCTCAAGCGACACAGTGAAACCCTCTATGTGATTCAGTAGAAGCCCAAAGGAAGTCTCGAAGCAACCTTTCAAGCTTGCCATAGGCGGCTTTAGAAGGGGCCCAACAGGAAGAATAATAAACATGAGTGACCGCGAGAACTTTGGAGCACACCTGAAATTTCCTTGCCAGAGAGAGGGGCCTAGTAATCCAGTAAGCGAGCCTTTGCTCAACCTTGGAAAGAACAGCTTGCCATAGCTCAGCCGGAGACGCTTAGAAGGTGAAGGGAATGCCCAGGAATCGGAAAATTTCTCTTGGCCCAATCCAATTCCAACCATACCGCTGAAACTAGGGAGTAGTGGGCAAAATAGACTGTCTGTAGCACAAAGTTTTGTGCCATTGAATGGCAGAATCGGAAGCACGGCAAAAAATATTGAGACATTCTAGGGCCGCTTTGATATTATCTTCGTCCTCCAGAAGAGTGAGAAAAGAGTCATCAGCAAAATGGCCATTAACCAGCTGGGCCTGAGAGTTAGGTAGCGAAATTCCCTTGACACTGCTGAGAAACCGCGATGGCCAAAAGGTAACCAAACCCTTCAGCGGCGAGCACGTACAAAGAGGGGGCAAGAGGGCATCCTTGCCTGATGGAACAAAAGAGCCCAAAGGCAATGGATTGGCGGCCATTAATGGTGATACAAGCAAAGGCATCCGCAAAAAGCATGCCAACAACCTGAATGAAATTGGGCACAAATCCCAAAGCTTGCAACATAGCAAGAATAAAAAGCCATTCAATGTGGTCATAGACTTTGGCAAAATCAATTTTGAGAAAAATAGTCTTCTGGTTTGATCATCGGGCCCACTCCATACCTTCCCACACGGCAATAATATTATCCAAAATGAACCTGGATTTGATAAACCCTATTTGCTCCGGGCACACAATCTGAGGTAAAAGATGGCAGATCTTTAGAGCCAAAACTTTGGCAATGATTTTGGAGGAGACATTGAGAAGTGTAATAGGCCTCCAGTTACAAATATCCTCGGGATCTCCAATCTTAGGTATGAATTTAATATTTCATTTGTTTATTAAATTACCCAAAGAATTAGCATGAAAAGCCTCTAAGTAAACATGATGCAGATCTTGCCCAACACAATCCCAAAGGGCTTTGTAAAACTCACAAGGAAATCCATCGATCCCCAAGGCTTTGTCATCAGTTGTGGAATGAACAGCTTCCTTGAGATTATCTAGTGTTAACAATTGATCATAAAAATTTCTCTGGGCTAAGGAAAGCTTATTTGGCACAACAGCAAGGCAATCCTGGAGGGCTTGCTATCACACAGACATGGATTCCTGTGCAGTGAAAACCTATTCATAATGGCACACAAAGGCTTGGAGAATGTCACAAAGCTTAGAGAGCACCTGGATTCCATCTTTAATTTTTTTAATGCCTGGAGATGAGTATCTGGCACGCAGGGCCAAAAAAAACTCTTTAGAGGCACGGTCGCCAACTTTTAACCAATGCAACCTGGCTTTGATTTGAACACCTCCGGCAGCATAATTATCTGCAACTTGCTTTTTGTGCATTAATTCCGCACCCTAACTTGTAATGAAGGGGAAAATGGGTTGGCCGCCAAAGCCTCGGTAGCTCAGCACAGGTCAGAAGTGGTAGCCTCATAAGACCGCCAACGAAAGATAGCCAGCTGACGCCCATAAATGCACAAAAATCGAGCCGTGCGAGTGATAGCATCATTCCACCATGTAATCCAGCCTATATGATGAGTTAGCCTACACTCCAAATTCTAGACTACAAATATGGGCCAAAGTAGGCTTATGGCAAAGCAAAGACGTATTAAAAAAAATTGAGTTTTACACGTGTGAGGTTGTAATGCAAAAAGAAATGGGGAAGTGGTCTAACAAAGTCACATCCACAAACGGCTTAATCGGAAGAGAAGAACTGTCAAAGGAGAAAAAAGATTGAGCCAAGATCATGGCACGATCAAGGCATCTAAATATCATGTCAAAACTGGCCCTGTAATTACACCAAGTGTGCTAAAGAGAATGAGAATGGCGGCGGCCAATATTGGGATCGAAAAGCCCCAATTTATTATTGCACATGTAAAACCATGCCTCCCATTCGCCAACTACCCATCTGAATGGCAATGTGCCATCTTTGCCATACGCCATCTCAACTATATTGAAATCCCCACACAATAACCAAGTAGCAACTGGCAATGAATCAGCAATCCAACGTCAAGGCAAAGAGCATTCCACAGCATCATTAGAAGCATAAACATTAATAATCCCAAAGGAATGATTATCAATGTTGAAAAGGATCCAAACGAGCCGATGAGTGGGATCAGACCCGTGGTCAACCACACAAGCGTGCCACGTGGGGACAAAAGGGTGACAACTCTGCCACACCCAGCATCATGAGCAGTGCAAAACATTTTACTGGCTGGCCAAATAGAACAGCAAGCCGAAGCAAGCAAAAATCTAGAAATTTTAACCTCTTGGAGACAAAGCACTTCAATACCAGGATGTTTTCTCAAAGTATCCCTAACAGAATACTTTCTGGAGAGGTTTGTTAGACCTCGAACATTCCATTTGAGGAAATTCATGAATGAAACTCCTCCATATTGTCGGAGTCTGGTTCCTCTTCATTTAGAGAAGAGAAACGATTCTGCAAAAACTCTGGCAGAACTAACCCTATCTGAATAAGAGAGGAAAATCTCTGCTTTTCTTGCACATATTCACCTTCTTCCAATGGTGAAGGACTACGAGACCGCCTTTGAGTTCCCGACACAAAAGGAGAAACGTTTCGATGAGCAATCATAACGGCAACAGGCTGAGGTGTTGTCTTTGTCCTAGGCTACATCGAAACATTATCAGCACCGACAGGAGCTTCCTTTCCCTTCACTGAAGGGTTTGAAACTATTTTCGATGGTTCAGAGGCCTTAGAGGCCGACCCAGAACCAATGGACTTATTTTTTCAACTTGCAACCGTGGTCCACTTTTCATCAGATTTGGCAGCAAAAGTATCCACATGATGAGGCTTTTCAGTATCTCGTGGCGGAGGTGGTGTATGAGGCATTACCAAAGGGCAGTCCTTAATTTTGTGGTCTGCAGACTGACACCTATAACACATGTTGGGCAAATTAAAATAAGTGACCTTCTGAGTATGTCGGAGAGCTCCAATTTGAATATCAATGGATTCTTTCAAATCCTTGGAAAGGTCCACTTCCACACAGACCCGTTTCTAGGGTCAGGCCTAGAAAAACCTATCGGGCTCAATACAAATGACCCTCCCCAGAGAGGACGCAATATGATTCAAAAAAGGCACACAAGGCAAAATTAGACCAAGAAACTCAATCCAGACCGAGACCTGCAACTTGGTGTCATCCAAGACAGCAAAATCCCAGGTCCACACCTGGAAAACCAACAAATAAGACCTGACATACCAGGGACCATGGGCTAAGATAGCCTAGACATGATTGACCTCCGCAAAGCGGAACAAAAAGAAACCCTTGGTTAAATTTTGGACCATATCAAGGCGGACCCCATGAGGGACCCAGGCCTTGTTGACCCATTCCTTAAGCACACTTTCAGGGGGAGTCCTCACAACAAAATATCGCACAAAGGTATGTTGCTCAAGCCATTGACAAGCAAAATCAAAATCTAGTAAAGGCAAAACCACATCAATTGGGGAGTCGGAACACTTACCTCGTGAAAGACTTTCGAAACAAATTTTTGGGGTCGTTTGTTTGGAGGAGCCATTGAGCAACGTCATCGAACTGCTAACACCAGCATGAACTATTGGGTTAGAGCCAATTGAAGGCATATTAAAACACAAAAACCGCAATAAATGCGGTCGTACACACAAGAAAAGAGGGGTTTCCTGCGCAGAAAGCGCAGTATGATGCAAGAGGGGCCAAGAGTGACCGCAGACACCACAAAACCCTTAGTTATGGATTTGTCTTTTGAAATATTTTATCTTTCTTGTTGAATGTCAAGATATCATAGTGAAATGATTAGGAAATTTTGTGCTATACGCATTGATTGTCGTTGGTTTATATAACTGAATTTTATGAATATATCAAAACTATATGTGTTGAAATCTAGTGCATTTAGTATAGACAGGTGCCATTTATGAGAACTCAAAGAATATAGATTGTTATACCTACGAAAAGATGCTATGGCCATAGCTTGAAATCAATCATCAGTGCAATATTTTATTTGGTTTACTTTCTCTCCCATAATATGTTTATCAATGGACATGTACATTAAATATGGGAAATTACTGAACAGTTCTCCTTGACTTTTACTGAATGTACTTTAAGAGAAGGATATCCAAATCTGAGCTGTAGTTTCAAATTTAATTACATCATGCATTTAGATGGATTGTAAAAGTCCCCATCTGGACTATAAAACTTAAGATGAAAGTCTGTGATAAGTGTCCCTGGAAAGATTTATATCAACTTCAGACCTACCACTCAAATTAGAACCTAAATGAATTACCATAGAGTCATAGACTGTTATAGATGCCATATTTCCACAGTACATGACAATGAAATCAACTGATGGTAAAATCTTGTGAGAGTTTTCTATCAGTAAGACTTAGTATATAGTGTGAAGGAAAGAACTATTGTTCTCGATAGAAATTCTAGTGGACTCAATTGCAAACAGAACTGCTCTTATAGAGTTAGGATTCTTGAACAATGCTTTCTGCATTTTGTTCTTTGCTCTTCCACCTTTCCAAAACATATTGAAGTTTTAAATTTGGCCAAGTAATGTAAAAGTTATGACTGTTTAAAGACTGTCCTGTTTCGCTGCAATCTGCAGATTGGAAATTGACAATTGTTAATTGAATTATATGTTGATGTATTATTTGAATTAACGTCAGTTATGGATTTGTCTTTTGGAATATTTTATCTTTCTTGTTGAATGTTAAAATATTATAGTAAAATGATTAGGAAATTTTGTGCTATAGGCATTGATTGTCGTTGGTTTATATAACTGAATTTTATGAATATATCAAAACCGTATGTGTTGAAAACTAGTGCATTTAGTATGGAAAGGTGCCATTTATGGGAACTCAAAGAATATAGATTGTTCTACCTACGAAAAGATGCTATGGCCATAGCTTGAAATCAATCATCAGTGCAATATTTTGTTTGGTTTACATTCTCTCCCATAATATGTTTATCAATGGACATGTACATTAAATATATGTTGCATGAGCATATAGGTAATCTAGATTGTCAGTGAGTCACATAGTGCACCAAATTCCATCATGCATGTCGGCCACATATTGCTAGATCAATTGTGATGGATCCAGCTTCTCCAATGGAGTAGCACGAGGAAGCTTAATGCTTTGTGGTAGGGTGGATATCACCTTGATGATGCTCTCTCTCTTATCTTCTCTATTTTTGCATGAATATATTAGACCAAAAATAAGTCATGATTTTGTCTATGTTTGCAAGAATAAATTAGACCTCAAATGAACTAACTATCCACAAAATTCATGAACTATGCAGAAATACTATTCACTGAAATACAACCATGTTTGGGTACTTATGTCTAACCTTGGCTGATTAGATTCAATACATAAAACCTTCCTGTCACTGCAGTTTCAATCCAATGGCAATCAATCATCGTGAGCGAAAAAAGCCCCAGCCTCTTGTCACCCAAAGTCCTCACAGCAAACCAGAAGAAAAACAAAACCCAATTAACAGGATAGCATGAGCCTATCACATATAAAGTCACGATTTTGTCTATGTTTGCAAGAATAAATTAGACCTCAAATGAACTAACTATCCACAAAATTCATGAACTATTTAGAAATACTATTCACTGAAATACGACCATATTTGGGTGCTTATGTCTAACCTTGGCTGATTAGATTCAATACTTAAAACCTTCCTGTCACTGCAGTTTCAATGCAATGGCAATCAATCATCGTGAGCAATAAAAGCCCCAGCCTCTTGTCACTCAAAGTCCTCACAGAAAACCAGAAGAAAAACAAAATCCAATTCACATGGTAGCATGAGCCTATCACATATAAATCATAAACCCTACCAACAAGGAAATCACATGGGTAGGTAAAAACATTGAAATTCGTCAAACCAGCGTATTGTGCTGCAATTTAATCAGAAAAACTCAAAAAAGAGGGAAATCAGTCATACTCAACAATGAACAATTTTTTGTAAAAATGCAATTTTATTAGGGAGAAAATCAAGATCACTACTGATTTTCCATTAATCGCATTAAATCATTATTTTTTCCCAACTTTTGGTTCTTTAATATGAATCATGATCTCTATCTAGAAGACTTCTCATCTCCCAAAGAAATCTCTGAGATGATGCCATTGTATATGTGTTCAGTGCTACTGTGATTCATTATTAAATAAAACTATAAAATATATGTCCTATAGCATGAAGATGGTCTCTTGAAAGAGCTTTTTCAGACTTATATGTTATGGTTGTAGCATCTTAAATGTGTAGTTTCTATAAGTATCTAATAAATAACCCTCCTAGTTGTACCTGTAATTAAGAAAACTCACCATAGGTTCATATTATCCCCTGTTTTCTCTGTTTCCTTTGCAGCTTGATAAGGAACTCCCTCTCTCTAACAAGTTGGCATGAGAGATGGCACAGAATCCTAATAATGTGGTGTGAAGTTTGAACTATTGTACTACAACCTTAGGAGTTCATTAAGTACCAGTCTGTTATTATGAAAGTCAAGGAAAATTATATTCTTAACAAGCTACCTAGAATTCCTCTCACAAGCAAGGGATGCTTCTTGGTAGTCTTGTTGATATCCGATAGCTGGAAGGTTGTTCTTTGAATAATAATATAAAACTATATTAAAGGCCATTTGTGATAAATCACTGTAGTTTATTTTGACTCTGTAAAGTTGAAAGCTCATGTTGTAAAATTGAAAACTGTTTTATTGACAATATCAAAAAAGCTCTTTTATATATACCAGAGATTGTTCCTTCAAGCATTCGGCACCTCACTTTTAATTCATTTCTTCCATAGAAAAGTAGTTTTGGCTGTACTCGAACAGAGAAAACCCTATTTTATATCAATAATAAGGGCTGGTGGTTGGCAACAGATAATTGAAAAGTTAGATTGGTACATCAATTCTCTCTGGTCTCTTTCTGCTTACAAAATCAGGGTAGCACAAGAGGTTCATTGATAGAAATCCTAGCTGAAGACGCTCATACTTTATCATGTACATTTTCATGGACATAATGTTGGTTATGCCCTTTACAAGCATCACTAATAACCGAAAAGTAGGAGCCTTAATGCCAATCATTTTTTAACTACAAGAGGAATATTTCTTATAAGAGTAGGTCCATATGCCTGATGGAACATACAACCCCTGCTTATACTTCTATTTAACATAATTCATGCTCTACTTGACAAGCTTGGAGTTATAAGAAATGCTCTGTTTTGGCAAACTAAACTCTGTTGATCCTTGTCTAATCACTCACAAAGTTACATTGCAATGATGGATTTTATATGAATCAATGTTAAGCAAGGCTGCTCAGCTTAATCTACTTTTTGGTCTCAATCTGACATGCTATTTATGCTTGTACTATGTGTTATAGCTTGGGTTCTAACCTCTCATATAAACAAATTATAGTTGTATTATTAGCATTAAATATGGATCAGGGCAGAGCTTTGACCATGGGAACTTCAGAAGAACGGTAGTAGTTATTAGAAACTAAACTCACCACTTTCTTGGACAATGAGAAGTGAAATAGGTGATGATAATAATGATGGAAAAGGTAGCAAGGTTAGTGATCATGAAAATATTGAGTTAATACTCCAACACCTGATGAGAATGAAGAACAACAACCTCAGAATCCTCTCGATGATGTTTTAGCCAAATTACACCCTATGAGTTGCTAGTTAGTGATGTCTAGTGGCTGCACCCCAGGGATCAATATTGGCATGCATGCTCCATTGCCGCCACCGTATTCCGTGCCCAAACGCTTGCGGAAACCCGCGACCGGAACGCGACGGTTCTTTCAGCGCAACATCCCCAGTTTATCGACCAAATGGCAGTTCTTTGAAACGCTGGTCGGTATGCCAACGTATCCCTACCGGTATCGCACCCAGCGATAAACCGCGTCCCGCAACCAACGGATACACCGGTTCATTTTTCTTTTCCTTCGAGGTCGTTTACCACGCAGCCACGCCATCCAACTGTTCCAGTCTTGTTCAGTGCGTCTGCCGGAAAAACCCCGAGATGCTTTGCTTTTGCACCTGAAACCTTTGAATAACGGAAGCCTGAGGGTTTTTGATGTCGGCGCTATCCGGTCGGCCTTTAACCCTGGTTTTGATGCCCGGCACCGGTCTCAATATCTGTTTGAAATCTTATTTGTGTCTTGCTCTTACACATCACCACAGATTATTAAAAAAAAGCATTCGCCTTTTATATTAAAAAAAAATTATTAAGCCAACAGAATGCATTCAACGTATACATAGGGCCATTTCCAGTTATTTCATATGAGGCTTGGAACACACTTAAAGAAGTGCAACAATCAATATAGATCAATACATTTACACTTTTACTGCTTCGAATACAACTAAAAAAATACAGACACCATAATGAAGAAACCAACCATGTGAGAGGATGTACCCATCTGGAATATCAAGCTATTTGTCACTTATTCAACCTAATCTTTTAAAATTTTAGTCATTTTATGTCACGCCAATCCATTGCCTTGTGACATTTGGTCTGTGAAGTACAGAAGCCAGTAATGAGCCGCACAAAACTGTAAAGCAATATGCTGTAATGTATAAGGTTTGTGAAAATAACTCTGGCAACCATTGCATTTACAGCATCAGCAGTAGCTGGTATCCATTCAATACTAGCTTAATTCTGTTAGGAAAATTGTCACAAAAATAACCTCAAGAACAAAGAAACCAAAATTTTAAATATACAAAAACATTAAACCACCAAATAAACATAAAATTCATTTCACAGTTCAAAATATGTGAAAAAACAAATAGGGATCTAACACTAGGTATTACAATAATATAGTATATAAAAACAGCCATAGATAATACCTCAGAACCAATGCCTTCGTTTAAAACAAAAAATGATCTGGCTGTTTACAGATTCCCATGAATACTCACTGAAACCATGGCAAGTGACTTACCTCAAGATTCTGCACAAATTGTGTCATGCTGTCAGTGATCCTGATGAGAAAAAATGGGCAGAGTTTGCAGGAAAATATTATGAAACCCTACCAAAGCAGATTTTTTTTTAAAATGAGACAAACCAAAACCAATCCCCCTACAGCTGCTGCTTCAATCTATTCACAATAAATGAAAAGTAGATTTAAAAATAAGGGATATTAGTTTAAACTTCTAACTTATCAATATTATAAATAGAGGTCAAAATTTATACATTAGGTGCATTGGTTTTCTTTTTCTGTCTTCTCTCCTAACTGTCCACAAAGTAGACTGAATAAAAAATGTTTATTGCAGATTTGATCATAATGCCACGTCAAAAAGACTTTGCATGGTCACATTGTACTTCAGTCAAGGGTACAACGAAGGTTAAATGCAACTGGTGTAAAACTGATATCAATGGGGGCATTTATCGTTTCAAATGGCACTTGGCAAAAGAGCCAGGGAATAACAGCAATCCTTGTCCTGGATGCCCTGCAGATGTCACACACCAGGCACTACTGGCTCTTCATGCGATTCCTGAGAACAAGGCAAAAAAGGCAAGAACCGGGGTTGAAATAGGTTCTAATTCTACAAATAGTAGAGGGAATCAAGGTCAGGATGATGATGCAAATGAGTTTTTGAGGGAATCAGGGTCAACACCTCCTTCTACAACGCGTGGCCCAAACACAGGTGGAGGAAACATTAATGCTTTCTTTGCACCTCGTACTACACCAGGAGCACAAACCACTTTGGAGAGTACAGGATGGAGGAAGAATGTCCATGAACAAGCAAGGAAGGCGATTGGAAACTTTTGGTACTACTCTAGCTTGCCATTTCATGTTGCTAGATCGCCATATTGGCAAGGTATGGTGGATGCTATTGCAGGTGCGGGTCCTAGGTTCAAAGCCCCATCTTACGAGAGCTTGAGGGTTGGTATGCTCAATGATGCAGTACGAGATGTTAAAGATGTTGTTACAGAGCATAAAATAGAGTGGGAAAAGACTGGTTGCACCATAATGTCAGATGGATGGACAGATAGAAGGAATCGAACCCTCATCAACTTCCTTGTCTCTTGTGAGATTGGCACTATATTTTTGAAATCCCTGGATGCATCCGATACTATCAAATCTGCAGCTGCATTGTTTCAGATGTATGATCTTGTGGTAATAGAAGTTGGGCCACAAAATGTGGTTCAATTTATTACAGACAATGCTGCAGCTTGTGTAGCCGCTGGTAGACTCTTGACAGACAAATACCCGTCTATATTTTTTACCCCATGCGCAACACATTGCCTTGATCTAACCCTTGAGGACATTGGAAAACTTGAATGGGTTAAGGAGGTATTGCAAAAGGCCCGCAAGGTTACAAAATTCATTTATAATCACACGAGGGTTTTGTGCATGATGCGTACTTTCACAGAAGGCAAGGAGCTAGTTCGCCCAGGGGTGACAAGATTTGCAACACAATTCCTTGCACTACAGACTCTATGCCAACAAAAAATGAATTTGAAACGAATGTTTGTTTCAAATGAGTGGGAGTCGTCTGCCTTCACAAATCTAGTAGAAGGCATAGCAGTGGCAGGCTATATGTACTCTTCTAGTTTTTGGGATGCAGCTGAACGAGTTGTAGAGTTTTCAGAGCCTCTAGTAAAAGTCTTAAGACTAGTGGATGGGGATAAATCCCCCATGGGTTATTTGTATGAGGCCATGGATAGGGCCAAGGAGGTGATGAGGGGTAGGATGCAAAATGACAGGGACACTTATATGCCGTTATGGGACATAATTGATAGAAGATGGGATCAGCAGATGCATTCTCCTCTCCATGCTGCAGGATATTATCTTAATCCAAGTTTGTTCTATGACTCTTCATTTAGAAATGATGATGGCGAGGTAACACAGGGCTTGTTCATGTGCATGGAAAAAATGCTTTCTAGAGAACAATTAAAGGGAGCTATGGGAGAGTTAGCAACGTACAAGCAAGCAAGGGGTTTTCTCTCATCTATAGCCGCCATCGAAGGCAGAAATACCTTGCTACCAGGTAGATTCTATAAACCTGTGATAGTCTCTATTTTGTGGACACGATGATTATTTTAAGATATTCTTACATGATATCATCTCCATGTAATGTGTTTTTGCAGCACAATGGTGGGATTATTTTGGTCATGAAACCAAAAACCTTAGATGGATGGCGAGACGCATTTTGAGCCAGCCATGTAGTTCATCCGCTTGTGAGCGTAATTGGAGTGTTTTTGAACACATACACTCCAACAAACGCAACCGGCTAACACAACAACGGATGAGCGACTTGGTGTTTGTTCACCACAACCTCCGCTTGAAGCTGAAGAAAGCTCAAGGTTAGACTTTCAATATACTTGTAGTTAGTTGAAATTGTATTCATTATCTTTTTCACTTGTAAGGCCAAGACTAATTCCTTCATGGGCTGCAACAGGTACTGTTGAGGATGATGACCCAATTGACCTTGATGAGATTGATCCAGATAATGAATGGATTGCTGCTGACGAAGATTCAGATTCTATTGCACCTCAGGATTTCGATATACTAGAGGAGGCTGGACTGCCTGGTCAAACATATGAGGATTTGGTTAGAAGCACTGCAGTAGGAGCTTCATCATCAAGGCCTGCTACCCTCTAGCGTTGTTGTCATTGGCTACATTTTTTTTTTGTCACTTTGTACTTAGATTAGAGGTTGATTTTGTACAAAGTTACACACTATTGTAATTGACATTTTGTCATATGTCAACATCTACTTTTATTTATGAGAACTGAGGAGTATATTTTGTGCAATGCAATGTAATCAGCGATATGAATATATACAAAAAATATCTATTTTCTATTTAAAATCTCTGTTTTATTTGCTCTCTATATCTCTATGCTATGGAAATGACCTTGAGTTTTTAGAAAACATAGGTTTTGTCTATTTTTCTACATTCCTTACATTTTTTTTCAACCGATTTTTTCTCCCCGATTTTTCCCATTTTTCACTTCCATTTTTCAAAAATCCCCGATTTTTGTCTACCGATTTTTTCCCCTAAACTATTTATGTCATATGCTTATGCACATTAGCACCTAATGCTTTCAGGGAAGCCTCACAAGCTTTTGAGGGACTTAGGGTGTACTCTTGCAATATTGAAATCCTGAACACCAACTTGTGAAACAATATGTACCAAATACTCCACTTGTTGGACTCTAAAGCGACACTTCAAAATCTTGGCAAAGAGAGAATGCTCTTGTAAAATCTTAAGGGCAATTTCCATATGATGAAGATGATCGATCAAGGTCTGACTGTAGATGAGAATGCCATCAAAGAAGACCAATATGAATTTGCATAAGCAGCCATGAAACACTATGTTCATAAGGCTCAGAAAAGTAGGGGGGCATTGGATAATCCAAAAGGCATGACCAAAAATTCATAATGGGTTTCATGAGTCCTAAAGGCAATTCAAGAATATTAGCTTCGTTGACCCAAATTTGATGATAGTCTAAAAAAAATCCAATTTCATAAAGAATTGAGCCCTCAAGAGCTCATCCAGCAAATCATCAATAACAAGGATAGAAAATTTATCCTTGATGGTTAATTTATTCAATTCATAGAAACCAAGGCAAATCTGCCAACCCCCATCTTTCTTAGGAACCATAATTATGGGAGAGGGGTAAGGATTATTACTAGAGCAAATAATATGCACCTCTTGGAGCTCATTCACCATATTCTCAATTTCAATATTTTACTCAAAAAGGTATCAATAAGGTCAAATATTATGAGGATGGCTACCAAGGATGAGGGGAATGGAATGATCGCCTAGAGGGGCTAACCCTTTGGGTTCCTCAAATACTTGTTGATACTTATTGAGGAGGCTTGCAAATATGGTAGAGAAGGGGAAAGAGGATGAGCCTCTAGGGAGAGGAATTGGGCTAGAATACCAAAACATCATTTTTTCAACAAAGCTTATACATTAAAGCAATCCATCTTAAACCTTTACATACAAAATACCCAGCCAAATTTTTTTTTGATTTTCACAATTTATTAGATTACAACATTACAACAGTGTACCCGTTAAGGTTAGATGGATAAACCTAAACGTGCAAGAAAGCAACCCTAACCAGAATGGCGCCGATGATGGCGAGCATTGGTCAGGGGATCTAAAATAAACTGCTTATGCTGGAAGAGGAACTCGACGCCAAGTATGTGCTACCCAATCCAAAGCGGAGTGAGGGGCGACCATATGACGGAGTGAAAACAAAACGATGCTTGAAAGAAAGATGCTGAGAATTGAAACTACTCAACACCCAGAATGTGCTTGCTAACCCGAGATGGGATAGTAGCGACCATAGGGCGGAGATCTCACTATTACAATAACTTGAATGGAAATAAGAACACAATCTGATTTAAGCAATAATGAATTGACTGCCAGTACTACTGTCAGTTTTACAAATAAGAGCCTTTGCCTGCCAATGTCTTCTGAATTTAAAGGATCAGCATTACATCATTTGGAATCCAATGTTAAGTTGCATAGTAATACGAAACCCAAATGCCTACAAATGTCAAGATACAGATTTCTGCTTTCTTTTACAATCTGCTCATTAAATGTTTAGAACAGCAGTCTAAGGAATGGCTAACATGCTCATAACTTCCACGAATCACCTCCGATTAACTTGAAATCAAATGCAATAGCTCTTAACTAAGCACACGACTAGTATGAGACACTGAAATCAGATCTAAAGCCCATAGATTAATTATGCACAAATCCCAATGTTCCTAGATGGTACGGCCCAGCTGAGAAACTCGACTTGGCATTAAAAATTCAGTTTACAACATTAAAATCTGCAATATGGAACATAAGGGCGCCTATGGCTAACACATGCAACAAGCTAATACCCACAATGATATTTTTGGTATTTTCAGATTTACGAAGCAAACATGCAATCTGCTGTCTTAAAACAATGCAATAAGCTGAAACTAACAAATGATAACTTCGAATCTAACTATGCAAAACCGAACACAAATGAGATAGCTAAGATGCACTCACAAGTAGACTAATAATCATCACTAGTCGTTGTCTTTCAAACGAGAAGAGATGCCCAAACTAGGAGGTCTTCATCCCTCGAAGCAATCCAGAATCAATCCGGCAGCATAACGATGTATTTTCCAAGATAACCCCAATGATGCACCAAGACTCCTCTTTATAACCTTCAATTGACTTTGCAAAACCCTAAAATCAGCTTTTAGGTCAAACTTCACCCTCCTCAAGATTGGGCGTACTTTCTCCTCAAGGCTTAATAAATGATATTTTAATTAAAACATCATACTTTGATTAAGGCGCCCATCATACCCTGCTTTGACTTAGGGAAATATTAAATCATTTCATAATGAAGGCGCCCCCCTCAAGGAACCACCTTTTAAACACAACATTAAGTCATTAAGTCTAAGCCCATGGTCAACGTTTAATTATAATAATTAAAACGTGACTTTTTAATTTAAATGACTTAACTTATTTCTCCGACAGTACCCTGAAGCCAAAACTGAAGAAGTCAACTGATCATTCTGAAGCCGGAAGTCAACCATCCTGAGCACATCTGGAAACTGCCAAAAATAGAATTTACTAAAAATAGTAAATTCCAAAAAGTACTCTGAATGCTGAGACGAACATACCACTGCGAAGCCCTCTGAAAACCCAGAAGGAATCCGCCATTAAAACTATCATCTCCGAGCAATGATCTCCTCAAAATTAGGAAACCCTAATTTTAACTTCCGACTAGCCTCCGGGTTCCCAAATAAAGGCTAACGGTCACTGAAAATGTCAGGCTTGAAATGGGGACATTACAGAAAGTGGGGAATTGAATGAACCAATCCGCCCAACTCTCCATTGCTGATTTTTCCTCTGGTGAAATTATGATGTGCATTATCGAGGTTTCTGACTGTCTTCATGAAAAAGTGATCATTCACCACTTTGAAATCTTGTCCAGCCTTTGAGAACTCCAATTGTGAGTAATATTCGTGAACATGCTGAACACCAAGAGTTCCATTGGTCTTCAAGTGTCTAAAATTGCCTTGGAACACAATCAAGTAGACTAGATAAGACACCATGTGAAACTTGTGGATTTTGAGGAATCCAGTTATCTGCTAGTGAAGGCACTCGCTAATTAACATGGCCTAGTCAAAATGTTCTTTACCATCGATGATCTGAGAAATGATATAGAACATCCACGGTCGGAAAATATTAGTTTCCTCCTGACCTATAACCCAATTAAGTAAAGTTATCAAAATAGCAACTTCATCCTTGAACTCGCCGTGACCAACCTTCTTTGGCATGTTGGTCTTCTGTACTTTCAACCATCTCTGAGCAACTTTTCGCTAGGATTTTTCTTTGTCTTCATACCATATCTTACCACAAGCCTTAATGACTACAGTGAAATTGTCTGAGCGAGGAGGAAAAGCAAAACACTTCTCGATGTCCCTCGGCTTAAGCCTGCAAATGACTCTCCCATCAGCTGATTTGATTTGTCGTGTAGACGAGTCATAATGCTTTATGCAAGCAAGAACAAACTTGAGATCGAAAGTCGTGATAGGAATAGATGTTGCTGCCAACAACCTGGAATGCTCAAGATTTTTGATTGTAGTGTTGTTGGTACCTTCCAACGTGCTCAACTTGACCACTGGATAGACATGACCCAAGTCTATGTCCGAGGTTTTCAAAAAGTCGTGTATCAAGACCGATTTGGCCTTGTAATCTATAGGGTTGAATTGCATTTTGAAAATCTAGATTTTGATTGTAAAGTCGGGTATGTTCGGACATTTTTCAGAAAAAGCTGAAAAAAGCTCTAGATGAGGCTAAAAATAGCCAATTGCGGGAAAAAAATTTGGAATTTTTTTGAAACGTGGGTTTTGTAGAGAATTGAATTTTAAGCAAACCTAGGTCGTTAGAAATTCAAAAATTTGAGTTTTAGCAAGGCATGCAAAGGCTTTTTAGTCGAGAACTGTAGGGGTTTTAGAGCTTCCCGGGGCAAATTTTCCCGAAAAAATCTGGAACATGGGTTTTGTAGGCAATGAAATTCTAAGGAAACCTAGATGAATCGACTTTGGAAAATGTGTTTTTGGCCAACATGCAAAGGAATCTCCAAAAAAAAGCACAGTGCTTCTAGAATAAAAGCAGCAGGGCAATTTTCTCGAAAAAATCTAAGACATGGGTTTTGCTGTTGTCGCTAAAATATGTGAACCCAGATGATCAGATTCTGAAAATTTCACTATTTACTTTGACATGCGAGAGAAAACCTAAGACAAGAATAGAAGAATTTTAGACAGAAGATAGAAGTTTATTTGTTCTACCTCAAAAAGTCACCTATACTTGAACTGGATTTGATGAAGTCTGCATGCACTCGAAAAATGAAGTTTGGAAAATGTATCTCCTGAACAATCTGGACCTGGCACTACCAAGAACACTAAAAATTATTGCTCGTAGCACCTTCAGATGTTTGTTTGCTAAAGAATATCGTGTTTGCTTGCACTTGTTATGAGAATAATGGCGCCAATAATGACTTAAACAAATAAATTTAAGTGTAGAGGCATCACAAATTGCATTCAAATTAGGCGCCACCCTAATTGGACCTCAAAATGTACGGAAACCTCTGATTGGACCCCCTTAACTCAGTTAACTGCTTGAGAAATTCGCCCTAAATAGAGCGCTAGCTTCTGATTGGACCAAATTCAGTTAGCAATTCATGCAAAAATGAATCGCACCTTTTGCAAGCAAAATTAAGTTCCGTTGAAAACAATTAACTTAGAATTAAATAATATTTAATCTCAGTTCACAATCTCCACCTTTATATGGCGCTTCATGCACTTGAGTCAAAAAGTCAAACTTTGACTCTAGGCGTCATCTTCCCAGAGTTAGAAATTTTCTTAAAAATTTCATTTCACAAACCTCACTGGAGCCCATGTTCAACCACTAATTCTGATTGACTGATGTGTCCAGAAGACTGGTTAACAGTTTCATTAAAGAGCAGGATCAAAACTCCTTGAGGTTGCAAAGCCTGATTCTAAGATCTGAGGCTTCAAAATTCAGGGCACCCTGGCCTCCAAGGGTGCTTTTAGCTTCAAACTAAGTCAAATTTTCATCATTTTGGAGGTGATTCTAACCTCCCTTCATATTGCATTCTCTGGCGTTTAGCAAAACTTCAAAACTAATAGGCAGGCTCATTGCAGAGTTGGCTCCGTTCTACACCAGAACTCTTGGAGAGCACTTTTACAAATTTCATCATCTGTTGGGTTAAAATCAAGGGCGCCCCTGGCCTCCAAGGGCGCTTTTATTCCCAGACAGCCATTTTCCAAACTAGCTAAAATCACACTTAAATCCCGGCTACAGGCTGTTGACTTATCCTTTGACCTGACTGAGGTATGCAACAGAAAGCTAGCAACATCACGGACAGGATGAATATCTGAGATCACTAGAAAGACTATATTAAAGGCTCCAAAACCTTGGGTGCCCCTAGCCTCCAAGGGCGCTTTTTCTTTTTCCTTGAGATTTTGACCATGATTAGACCTTATATTTGACTCTTGATTCTGGCAGTT
The DNA here is from genome assembly GCA_007258455.2 of Sequoia sempervirens. Classification (NCBI taxonomy): domain Eukaryota; kingdom Viridiplantae; phylum Streptophyta; class Pinopsida; order Cupressales; family Cupressaceae; genus Sequoia; species Sequoia sempervirens. The sequence goes on along the minus strand of VDFB02386565.1, from coordinate 34,968 downwards.
CAGCAACTCAAATTAACCCACTGATGGATTCATTGCGAAGCTTGTTCAAGTCTGAGACAAACATCCTAGGTATCATTTGATCAGAAACCTCCATCTAGTCCCTCAAAAAGATGGGTGCCCCTAGCTAAGAGGCGCGCTTTTCACTCTAGTGTTAATCATTTTTTTTTCTCCCTCATTTCTCGTTCAATCTCCCATATCAGGTGCTAGACAGATCTTTCAGGCTAGCTGGTAGGCTCATCACAACGCTAACAGTATTCTGAAGAAGTCTTCTTGGAAGTGACAAATCACAAAACTGAAATCTCGGCCTCCAAAATCTAGGGCGCCCCTAGCCTCCAGGGGCTCTTGTGCTCTAGAGTTAGAAAATTTTTGGTGATTTTCATCCCGACGAAAAATCCCCTCTGAGACGAAACACCATTTTGAACATATCTCGCCATAGATTCTTCATTTGAGCGTTTTAGGCTTAGATTTCTACACCTGGTCTCTAGCCATCTACCATTGACGACCTCAGAGCTCCTAACTTTCCACCTGAAAAAGCGAAAACTCCCTACCGACTTTGAAGTGAATCCGACTTCACCATTGTGATCGTGAAGTGAAATAAGCCAATCAAAACAATTTTCAGCCAACTCTGACAAGTTTAAATTTTTAGGGTTTTTGACCTAAAAACAAGGTGTTGGAAACCATAATTTTCATTTTTTTTCAAATTTCACCAGTTCCTGACATCAAACTGATAAAAGCCCATACTTGATTTGCCCAAAAACTGTGTTTTGACATCATTTTTACACGGTTTAGACTCTTTTAAGCAAAATGCCTTAATGAAGCAAAAAATTTGGTTTGGGTACAACAAGTCCACAATTATGTTAGCATTTTAATTCACACCTTTTAGTATCTCACAAAATGAAATATATGTGCACTAGAACTTTATTTCGCATTAGAAGGAGAAGCTCTCTATAAACAAAAAGCTAACCTACAAACTCTAATCTAAACAATATGCTCTTGCTATTTACAATTTTTACTGGTGTGTTTTCTAGAGTAATTCATGCATAGCAAACAAAACTAAAGGTGTCTTTTTTGGATTCACCTAAGCCAACAGGGTAACACACACTTCTACTTCAAGCAAAAGGCTTTTATGCTTGTTGACTGAAAGTAAGCTCTACATTGTTAGAGTCTAAATTTGTTACTTTTATGACCACAAAATGGAACAATGTGTGAGGAAATCATTTGTTCAATTTTGTAACGAAAACTCTCTAATCTAACCTACTCCTATAATCTAAAACAAATAAATTAGATTACTACTTATTCACACTATACAATTTATCTTCTAGGGTTTTGGATCTAAGCAATATAGTATATACTAACAAATTAATCTAGACCTGTTTGTTGGCCCCATGGTTGTCGTTGCACCAAAAGGTCGACCTATTAATGCCCGATACAACCACCAAAGTTAACGGATCCACAGGAGGTGGTTAGTCCATGTCACGAATACCGAGGGGAGCGCTGACCATTTGCCAAAAATCTCCCCCTCAGCGCAAGCCGAGGGGATTCGAACCTGACACCTTTGGCTCTGATACCAATTGTTGGCCCCACGGTTGTCATTGCACCAAAAGGTTGACCTGTTAATGCCCGATACAACCACCAGAGTGAACAGATCCATGGGAGACGATTAGTCTGTGTCACGAATCCCGAGGGGAGTGCTGACCATTTGCCAACACTTTCTTTTTTATCTCAAAGGTAGGAGCATAAGACCAAAAGTACTTTATGTCACCACAAGTTTTTCTATTATGCAACTAAAAAACAATACTATCTACTAATTAAACCAAAGATTAAGAAATTCATATTGATACAAATATTTGATTTAAACAAAGGAATCAACATCAATGACAGCAATCAACAAACCATGAAATTGAAAAGGAACAATAACTCAAAAGTATACAAATCTACCCCCAAGGATAGAAGATAAATGGCACACAAAATTAAGCATGGATCTTCTTTAATAATAACTTGAGAAACTCTCAAACTTACAACAAGATAATCGAACTCTTCAACTTGAATGAAAACTTATGTAGCATAAGCCTAACACAAACTGCCACTTATTTATAAGCTCTCAAAGAGGAGCTTCTAGGGAAAACTGAGTTTACCCCTAACACCACTACCCACAAAGTTAAGTGGCCAATATTTTTAGATGATTTTATGGCAAAAACTCACCGGATTTTTCTATGAGTACTCACTAAAACTTGGTGAGTCCACATGGAAAACTCATCACTAGATGATGGTGACCATCAAACATGTTTGAAATGCAACTTTCATGCAATTTTGATACTCGAAAAAATGTGATTTATGTTGATTAAAACCCCCATTCGCCCTTCCACACCACACACAACAGCAAGTAGACATTCTAAAGCAAATTAGGAAGATTTTTAGGGAACTTGAAAAAAAATCTAGAATTTTGGATTTGCATCAAGTTAGTTCAATTTTTTATTTTTATTTTTTTCAAGCATTTAGATTTGTAAATCATTTTTAATTCTTCTAGCATGTAGAATTTACATATTTTATTGGATTGAATTTATTCAATTTGTTAAATTTGTGAATTGATTAAAATTTAGTTGATTTACACTTATTTGAATCAATTTTTTCAATTTTCTTAATTTTTTATTTATTTTGATATAGTGTTCACATTTTAGAGTTTAAAATGATATTTTTGTTAAATTCATTAATTCAATTACCATATATCTGTATTACATTTAAATATTTTCAATGTATTTCAGATTTATATGAGTTTTTAAGAAATTCATGCTCAAATTGCTATATTTTTTTAATCACTACTTTTTTGTTCTTATTAATATTGCAGGTTTATATATAACCACAATGCCATCTATCTCTACATCTAGTTCAAAATCAGCAAGTCGAAGCCATCCCATTGGAATTAGACCCCCTAGAAGTCGTGACCTTGCTTGGAAACAAGTATTGGGACTAATAACAAGGTCCATGATTTATAACTGGTGCATGAAGAAGCTTATTGGAGGCATTAATCGCCTTAAATACCATCTTGCAAGAGTTCCTAATCATGATTCCAAACCATGTCCAGCAACCCCAAAAGAAGTGAAAAGAGAGATGGTGACCCTTGTTCCATCACTAGAAGAAAATAAATTGGATAGGGCCAAGGCATAAGCAATCGTTGCTCTTGATTTGGCAACAAAATTTAACATAGATATGCAAGGTAGTGTAGGCTCTAGTCACAGTCCACACATGCGAGGCACATCCACCTCATCTAGCTCGAGTAGAGCTCAATCACACCAGTTTTTTGTGCCTAGAAATGTACCAAGAGCACAAACTTTACTATAAGCTACAAGGTGGAATAAGAAGGTGCACATAAGGCATGCACAAATTTTTAGGATTACAACCTTCCCTTCAACATCACAAGGATTCCATATTGAGAGTATTTGATGATGGCATTGAATATTGAAAGGAAATGGTACAAAGCACCCTCTCCAAAAGAGTTAAGTGGTAGGTTGCTCCAAGATACTATACTATATTTTTCAAAAATTATGGAGGATAAAAAGAAGATATGACAAAAATTTAGATGCACAATTCTTTAAGATGGGTGGACAAATGGGAGGAACCACAACCTCATCAATTTTTTAAGTGGCCTCAAATGGTAGTTTTTTTGAAGTCAATAGATGCCTCCAACAAAATAAATAAAACAAAAAATTTGACCTTGATGTTGGAGGAGGTTGTTTTAGAAGTGGGCATACAAAATGTTGTTCAAGTTGTTACTAACAATCCAGCAACATATGTGGGAGCTCGAAGACTGCTTCAAGAGAAGCATCCAACACTTTTTTGGACCCCTTGTGCAGCTCATTGCCTTGATCTTCTTCTGGAGGACATTGATAAAATTGATTGGGTGAGAAAAACTGCAGGAGATGCAAGAAATATAACAAATATATTTAAACTCACCTATGGGTTCTTAGCTTAATGAGAGATCACACGAAGGCAAAGGAGCTTGTGTGATCAAGTGCTACAAGGGTTGCAACTAATTTTCTATCGTTGCAAAGTATTTCTAGTTTATAGACTCCCTTCAAGCAGATGTTTCAGTCAAGCATGGCTAGACTCAAGTTATTGCAATTTTTGATAGTTTTTGCAAAGAGAGCTTTAGAGATTGTCAAGATAACTTCAACTTCAATTTAAATTTCAAATTGAGTCCTTTATTTTTAAATTTTAAAAATATTTGGCTTCATTGTAAGTACTAATTTGTAACTTAAATATGTTTGTACTTTGTCCTTTGTAGGTGTCGATGCCACTAGTGAGGATTTTGTACTTCATGGATGGGGAGCAAAACCCAATATGATTTATTTGAGGCCATGGATAGGGCCAAATAGGCCATCCATAACTATTATAGGGGGGGATGCAAGTAGATTTTCTTGTAATTGGGAAATCATTGATCGAATGTGGAACAATCAACTCCACTAGCCCATTCATACAATGGGGTACTATCTGAACCCCGAGGTTTTTTTTTCTTTGATAGCTCCGCAGATTCTAATGGGGAGGTTATAGAGGTCCTATCCACATGCATCGAGAGGATAACACTTGAGTTTGAGTTGAGATACATCATCATTTATGAGTTGTAGAATTATAAGCAAACTACAGAGAGGCTCTTTTCTTCATCATTAGCTTTATGAGGAAAATCCACTCAGACACCAAATAAGAAAAAGTAAATTCTTTTATCTTGCAAGTTAGAAATAACAGGTATTAATAGAATATTGTTTGTTTACAAACTCTTGAATATCTTTTTTGCAAGTTCTCAGTGGGAAGATTAGGGTGGAAAAACCCCAAATTTGCTAAAGCTAGCCCTCTGAATTATGTCTCAACCAAGTAGTGCTTCTAGTGGTGAGCACAACTGAAGTTTGCTTGACACCATTCACATGAAGAAGAAAATAAATTGACTAAACAACGACTAAATGATCTAGTCTTTGTGCAATGCAATCCTCGTTTTTGCACATGAAAGGTGGAGAACAAATAAGAGCAATCAATTGATTTACATGAGATTGATCCCTGCAACGATTGGACCGTGCAAGATGATGAGACCTCCTAGTTTATGTAATAACCACCCTAAAAATATTTGATTTTTCAAACTTGTTAGCTCCAAAACACAAGCAATAATAAACAACTTCCTTCCACTTTTCATCACCAAGTTCCCGATGTGGGCGAGGTGAGAGCATATGATGGTGAGGATTACATTAGAAATCAATTGTTGGAAATGAAATCCACTTGTTCAATGGGGTGAATAGAGCACATCCACTTATTCAATGAATAGGCTAAGTACAATAATGAAAGAAAATTAGCACTTCCACTTTTCAGCAGTGAGCGAAATGCCAAAGACCACTTATTCAATGGGTTAAGTACAATGACCATTTATTCAGTGGGTAAACCAATGAAATCACTTATGCAGTGGGGTAAGTAGCGAATCAAACTAGAGCAAGTTGTTGACGGTACTACCATTCAACGTTACAATTAAGCTCATTACAATTCAGTTCATAAACAATGTATGACTGTTGCTTACAAACTTAAGGTGAAATGAAGATGAAATAAGCCCATAGATAAGCCCCAACATCAAGAAATCAACGCCTAAGGAGAAAAGTTATACCTCAACTCAAGAGCATATGATGGCAAAAAATACTCTGATAATGATTTGCAACAAGTCTGGAATGAATAACAACAGGTCCGATACACCAAAAATCAATGAGTATGCAGTTGGCATGCCACCCAAGGAGCTCACCAATTGTAATGTCCCCTTTTTAGCTCATTTCAGTTTCCTAATGGTTTAGCCTATTATCTGACCCTCGTACGCTAATGGAGATGGTTAGAGGGTCCTGTGTGGCAAATATCAGGTTGTTTTCCTCTTCGGAGTTTGATATCATTCACGATTGGCCTTTGGGAGTGATTTGGGACTAAGTTGTGCACACTTACTATTTATAGTAAGTCACCTGGTTAATGAAGCCCAGTGTTACTATTTTTAGCAAGGCACCTAGATGCACAATTGATGCAACGGTTGACCTACTAGTTCAAACGGAATTGAAAAATGATGTTTAATTAAGGAGATATGTTATTTAATTATTATTAAAGGTAATCTTTAATAATAATTAATTATTATAAAAGTACATCATATGATTATTTCACTTAATATTAAAAGGGGGGTCATAATGATATTTAAAAAGTTAAATATAAAGCATATTGTTTTGGCATCCAAATGAGGCATTATAAAGTGCAACAAAAGCACATTTGAAAATAAATTTTAATGATTTTAATATCTATTAGAAATCGTGCCTCTCAAGGGGAATATATAAAGCTTTATCAAAAGCAAATATTTCATTCATTCAATCTATTCTACACTTGTCGTTTATGAGCATTTTGCTTTGGGAGTAGAGAAACCAGGGTTTCTGCAATTTCTTGGCTTTGGAGAGCGTAGCATCTTCATAGTTACAGCTGCCTGAGGGTGTGAGAGACCACCTGAAGGCTGCATATCAGAGTGGCTGCAACCAGCAGTCATATTTGGGCAAATTAGTGAAATTTTTGGAAGGGCTTGAAGAGATTTCATTGATAAATCTGAAGACACTCATTGCTGTTGCAATTATTGAAGATTGATTGTTGCTGGGCCGTACTACACTACTTTCTAGGCCGTACAAATGCCTCTCAGCCTGGCCATACAGCAGTGATTGGGAGGCGTGTCAACTTCTTACAGAAAACACCTTGTTTTTGGTGCTGCCATCAACTCTATTATGGGCGGCTAGATTATTAATATCATTTGCTGCAACTTAATTGGTGGAGAAACCCTCTATTGGAGTTGGACATTTGCATCAAGGGGTTTTCCAATTGAAGATTTGCATTTCCAGATTTTTTGCAAATAATCTTATTCAACATACACGGGTATGAGACATTGTAGAACATCATTAAATGCATCTATCATTAAGAGCTATTGTATTTGCATATTTTGAAAACAAATCTGAGGATTGGAGTTTGTGCATTTGTTACTCTATTAGCTGCAATATTATTAGTTTGGTTGAATTTGCATTCACTTTAATTTCCAAGCATACTATTTCAAAAAATACAAAAAAAAAAACTTCAAAACACAAAAAATCAGACCTGCAGTTGCAAAGAATTTATCTCAGGGAGAACAAGGGTTCTTATAGTGGTATCAGAGCGGTCTCCATCCAATCTGTGAGATTGTAGTTTGATGAGTGAAGAATACATACACTACACTAGGGGTACAGCATAGTGGGAGCCACCTGTAATTCCTGAAGGTGAGACAATTTCAGGGGTATTGGGTATACATCATTCTAGCTCCAGCTCCAGTGATAGTATGACCACCATTATGGCTGACAGAGATAAAGGACGTGCACGATCAGTCAGTCCTGATTCAGAGGCAAAGAGGAGATTCGACAACATGATGGATATGATGCCGCAATTGATGGGAGCTATGCGGCAATTTGTGCCACCCCAATATGTAGGCTACCAGGGGCAGACGAGTGGTTCACAGGGCTTGGGACAACCACAGGTGGCTATACAGCGGTCTACTACCTCTATTGGGTCAGTCCTCAAACCCAATCAGCCTACTTTTGCTCCTAGAGAGGAGTCATAGGCCCCACAACCTTTGCCAGTTCAGGTGCCAGAGCATCATGTTCTTATTGCAGGAGATATCACCAGGAACTATGCAGAATATATGACCTTAGCTCTAGAGATTAGGTAGGCATTGACACTCAATTAGTTTCCAGACTTGAAAAGGCTTCGAGGTGGTGGTGGAGTTAGAGCAAAGCAGCGAGCACAGTAGGTTCCACAGGGTACTCGTGATTTCCAGCAGGCAATAAGGTCATTTTGCCTCATTTCGATGGCAGTGACAAGTGCACTGCTAGATCATGGGTACAAAAATTCGATTATTACTTGTCATTGAGGCCTATGTAGGAGGATGAAGCCATCAAGTTTGCCACTTTGCATTTAGATGGTTTGGCACATGATTGGTGGCATCATGTTATGGTCACCCTACAGCATCACCTTATCACAACATACCATGATTTTACTAACAGGTTGATCGAGCGTTTTGATAGGAAAGACCCTGAGTTGTATTTTCGAGAGCTTGCACAGCTCAAGCAAGTGGGCAGTTTGGAGGCTTATATCAGTGAGTTTCAGAGACTTTCAGTGATGGTACCTAGTTTATCTAAGCGGAGATTAGTCATATTGTTTAGTGAGGGCTTACTGGAACCTTTGAGAGGATGGATCAAGGATTTTGATCCCCCGTCATTACAGGAAGCCATGAAAAAAGCGTGTAGTATGGAGATGGCTGCTCCGAAAAAGCAGTTTCCACCTAAATCCATCACTCTTCCTACGAATGAGAGCCCACCTCCAGTTGTTGATCAGAAAAAGAAATCAACAACTAAGGTTGATGAAGAGTCTTGTGAGGACTTAAGGATAAAGCAATTGTGTTATTGGTGCCAAGGACCCTACAACAAAGAGTATGATTGTCCTTTGAGGCCTAAGGGCAAGGCCAAACATATGATGTGGGTTTATTATGAGGATTTTGATTCTAAAAATTCAGATCAGTGAGCTGCTCCAGAGGATGATGAGGTTGGAAGAGCCTCTATAGAGTTTGGACCAAATGCTAAATTGTCTCCTTAGCATTATTTGCTAATATACAAAAAGGGGCTTAATTTAGGATTGTAGATGGATTTGCCTTTACTTGCACTAGGCGGATATGTAATCTCACTCTATTGTTGAACAACTCTAAGTTTCAAGTTGACTATTATGTGGTTAGCATGGATGAGATGGACATAGTGTTAGGTATGAAATGGCTCCAAGACATTGGAGAATTTACCCTCAACGTACCTAAAATGGAGATGAAGTTTAAGATGAATGGTATAGGCTACATGTTGAGGGGAATGGAATATGGGAGTTTGTGTTCTATCTCTCTCAATAGAGAGAAGGGCAAAAGGAGAGAGGAGGAGGTTGTACAAGAAGAGGAGTGTGAGTCATTACAAGAGTTTGATTCTACTCATCACTCTAGGGTTTTAGAGATGGGCGATTCAAATCAGCAAGGAGTGGATGTGCAGTTTGTCAAAAATCTATTATTTGAGTTCGATGCTGGATTGGTTTATGACAATCCACTCTTCGAGTTTGATGTTGATCTCACTCCTGACACTAGTACAGATTTGGGCGATGATCGCAATGTTTGGGATCCTTCTAGTGCATCAGGATTCCAGACAGGGCTCATGGAGGAGTTTTATAGTGTGCACACAGTGAGGAGTACCTATAGTTTTGTTTTTGATTCACCTGTACACAATTTGTATTCGATGCACAATTCTTGTGCGCATGAGATAAATAGTTTGTATGATGATTTACCTTGCGCAGATGTGAGAAGCAAACTTTTCTAGTATCCTGAATTGCTTCTCCTTGATGTTCACACTCCTGAGACACTTGACACTGAGGTTGACATTGTTCATCATGTTTGGTCAGTTGTACTTATGCTGGTGCTACAGGAATTGGTTGTTGTTGTGAGGGACATTACACAGTTCTTCCCTTGGGACCCTAGTGGGGTGGTATTCTTTTGGCAGTTGAGATTGCTTGGGGACAAGCAATTTCAAGGAGGGGGGACTACAATGTCCCCTTTTTAGCCCATTTCAATTTCCAGATGGTTTAGCCTATTATTTGACCCTCGTAGGCTAATGGAGATGGTTAGAGGGTCCTATGTGGCAGATATCAAATTGTTCTCCTCTCTGGAGTTCGATATCATTCACGATTGGCCTTTGGGAGTGATTTGGGACTCAGTTGTACACACTTACTATTTATAATAAGTCATGTGGTTAATGAAGTCCAGTGTTACTACTTTTAGCAAGGCACCTAGATGCACAATTGATGCAATGGTTGACCTCATAGTTTAGACGGAATTGAAAAATGATCTTTAATTAAGGAGATATGTTATTTAATTATCATTAAAGGTAATCTTTAATAATAATTAATTATTATAAAAGTACATCATATGATTATTTCACTTTATATTAAAAGGGGGGTCATAATGATATTTAAAAAGTGAAATATAAAGCATATTGTTTTGGCGTCCAAGTGAGACATATTATAAAGTGCAACAAAAGCACATTTGAAAATATATTTTAATGATTTTAATATCTCTTGCAAATTGTGCCTTTCAAGGGGAATAGATAAAGCTTCATCAAAAGCAAATATTTCATTCATTCAATCTATTCTACACTTGTCGTTTATGAGCATTTTGCTTTGGGAGTGGAGAAACCAGGGTTTCTGCAATTTTTTGGCTTTGGAGAGCGTAGCGTCTTCATAGTTACAGCTGCCTGAGGGTGTGAAAGACACCTAAAGGTTGCATATCAGAGTGGCTGCAACCAGCAGTCATATTTGGGCAAATTAGTGAAGTTTTTGTAAGGGCTTGAAGAGATTTCATTGATAAATCTGAAGACACTCATTGCTGTTCCATTTATTGAAGATTGATTGTTGCTGGGCCATACTATACTCCTTTCCAGGCCGTACAGATGCCTCTTAGCCTGGCCGTACAGCAGTGATTGGGAGGCGTGTCAACTTCTTACAGAAAACGCCTTGTTTTTGGTGTTGTCATCAACTCTATTATGGGCATCTAGATTATTAATATCATTTGCTGCAACTTAATTTGTGGAGAAAACCTCTATTGGAGCTGAACGTTTGCATCAAGGGGTTTGTCAGTTGAAGATTTGCATTTCCAGATTTTTTGCAAATAATCTTATTCAGCATACATGGGTATGAGACATTGTAGAACATCATTAAATGCATCTATCATTAAGAGCTATTGTATTTGCATATTTTAAAAACAAATCTGAGGATTGGAGTTTGAGCATTTGTTACTCTATTAGCTGCAATATTATTAGTTTGGTTGAATTTGCATTACCTTTAATTTCCAAGCATACTATTTCAAAAAATACAAAAAAAAAAAAAAGAAAAAAACTTCAAAACACAAAAAAATCAGACCTGCAGTTGCAAAGAATTTATCACAGGGAGAACAAGGGTTCTTACACCAATACATCAAAGTCCACCTCAGAAACATTTGCAATGGCCTAGAGAGGTCTAGGCACCACCAAGTAGGCCCAAAAGACAGGAAATGTGTGGCAATTCCCCCTAGAGACCACACGCTCCCTTCCTAGAGTTATACAACCTGCAATAGGGGCGATTAGCCTTGGAAAAATCAGAAAATACATATTGCCATCTGCAACTTCCTCCTTCCTAGTCTCCCAACATGGGAGGGCTCTCTGAAATATTCCGAGCCAATTTTTTTCAAATTTTCAATAACAGTTTACAAACAAAACGCACCCGTTGAGGTTAGCTCTAAACCAAAACGATGCTGAAGCAACTCTAACTAGAATGTACACTAGGATCCCAATGTGGGCAAGGTGTGAGCATTGGTCAAAGGATCTGAATTGAAATGCTTATACAAAAACTCTAACCAAGAATGTGCCCGCGAAGGACGATCATATGGTCAGAGGATCCCTATCACTAATAAGCTAAAATAACTCGACGTCAAGAATGTGCTTTCCAAACCGAGATGGAATGGGAGCTACCATATGATGGAGATGCTAAGAATTACAATGCAATTAAGGGAAATAAGCTAGAATGTGGAAAGTAACTCAACACCCAGAATGTGCTTTCTAACCCGGAGTGGGAAAGGAGCTACCATAGGGCGGAGGTAAATGAAATACAATTGCAATTACTGAATGTAAAGATGAGCATTACAAATCATGATAAGCAAGATTAACAACTGTTGTCAGTACTATTGTCAGCTTACAATATGATAGATAATGCCTTGCTATCAATGTGAATCAAGATGTAAATAGAGCTGCAACAATATATATTGAATTCCTTTCAATAAATAATAAAGCTTTGATCAGAAACTCTACTATTAAGGCCAACCTGATAATCTAATTTATGACAGTCCTGTTTTCCGCATGCATGAACAGCAGCCCCGAAACTCACAAATTCACTCACAACTCGCTCCAAACTCAATCAAATTTCATGAGACGAAATGCAAAATGATCCCAAGAACATGGCGCCCAAGATTGGCACATTAAACTGACTCAAAATGCAGATATTAATTAATGCACGATTCCCAAGACAATGCAGATGGTACGGTCCAGCAAAGGGGCGAATTTACTATATAAAATCAGGTTCTTCCTTAAAAATTCTACAACTTGGCACAAAGGGTCGCCCTGCCTAGACAAGCTGAAATAAGCAATACCCAGAATAATATTTTTGATATTTTTTGATTTATGAATGAAACTACAATCTGCTGTAAGGAAAAATGCAACTCCAGAAATTCACTAATATGCATAAACCTGATCTACAAAGCTACACACTGACTACAATGCACAAATCCCAATACAAATCTCACAAACTACACTATCTCACCACTAGTCGCTATCTTTCAAGCGAGAAGCAATGCCAAGCTAGGAGGCTTTCATTCCTCGAAGCAATCCCAAAGCCAATCCGGCAGCATAACATTCCTGTAGACAAAAGATAATCCAAAAGAGAACCAAAGGCTTCCTTTTATAATTTCCGGTTGATCTTCTCGAAACCCTAATCTTCTGTTATGAGTCAAACCCTAATCCTCCAATAGATGGCGTCCCACTTTCTTCAAGGCTTCGATTTTGACTTTTAATTAAATTCATCACTTTAATAATGGCGTCCAACTTAAGGCTTTAATTCAACCTTAATAATTATAACATTATCTCAATGATGGCGCCACCCCTTAAAGACCACTTTTTTAAAACAACATTAAGTTAAGAGATTAGGCCAAGGGGTAATATAACATTAAAATATAATGTTATTTAAGTGAAATGAATTTATCTCCTCGAAACTGCATCCCGAGGCCAAAATCTAAATAAGCCAATTGAGTCGACTAAAAAGGAAAGTCAATTGTGCCGAGACCAATAGGACCACTCCCAGAAATAGAATTTACTAAAAATAGTAAATTCCAGAAAGTGCTCAGAATGCCAAGAGAAACATATCACTATGAAGCCCACAGAAAACCCATAAGGAATCCGCAATTCAATCACAAATTCCCGAGCAACCACAACCTCCACACAAGAAACCCTAATCAAACTGTCTGAGTAGCCTACGGGTCTCCAGAATAGTCCAACGGTCATCTGAGAAGATCATGCTTGAGAAGGGGACATTACACTCTCAAAAAAATACCTAGAAGGAAATAACCATCACATCAACTGACATAAACAATTATAGCGGTACGGCCTATACTTGCAGAGGTATGGCCAGCAAGTGTAAACTTTGTAAAAACTCAAATTCTAGCAAGCTGAAAGGTAGAAACAAATCAGTAGCAATGCTCAAAACACATCAAAAAAATCCATCACTGAAATCAAACTGAAAACTTCACCAATAACTCCAATGGTGACCCTTGAAATGGAGCCACACTACTCCAGCTAGGGAATATATTTCAATTCCGAAACTCGAATGGTTCTTGAGGGTTATCATCCTCGAGAACTTCGAAAATTCAACACCAAACAGGCAGCACTTCATTATCGATCTTCAACATAGCCCAATGATCTACTCCACGCCTCCATTTATAGCTTTTGGAGGGAGATATTACAATTTAAAATAATAAAGTAATTCACCTTTTTCACAAAAATGCCTTTTAAAATTAATAATCCCCCTCATGTGCTACATCCTCTTTTTTCCAACCTAGGCATCCAACTTGGGGGAATTTTTGACTTTACATAAAGTTATATCACTTAAGTCATAAAAAATAATAAATTAGACATTATAGCTCAAGTAAAAATTAAAATATTTTACTCCAAGTGATGAGAATCTCCAAATCACCTCGGAATCCAATTCTAACTACACCAATGAAATTTGGAGGCACTGGATGGATGAATGAAATCTATTTGGCGACTTTCTAAAAATAGACGTACGCTCCTAGAAGTTTGGAGGAAACCCAAATAGTCCAATAACACTGCAAAGAGTGTCATTCAAACCAATATCATCCCTTAGCTCAACGCCAACGCAAGAATCCATGAATTGCCACCATTGTATTCTCCAAGAACCTTGGAGTCCCCTTGCCTTCCCACTTAGCATATGGGAACTCTAAAAATAGGCTAATGGTCACTGAACAAATTAGGTCTGAGAAGGGGGCATTACAATCCTCCCTCCCCAAAATTGTTTGTCCCCAAGCAATTGCAAGTCTAGATGCTGAAAAAACTGCTCACTCTCCCAAGTGGCATCCTCAACTGGTAGATTCTTCCACTTGACCAAATATTCTTTGATGGTCCTTCTCCTCAATGTGCACTCCCTGAAGTCTATCACTGCTTCAGGAACTAATACAAGCTTCCCTTTCTCATCCAATGGAGGTAACTCTGTAGAAGCAGCAACATTGTGTCCAAGAGCCTTTTTGAGGCATGACACATGGAAGACATTAAGCACCTTGCAACTCTCTGGTAGCTCCAACTCATAAGCCACTTCTCCAATCCTTTTGGAGACTCTGAGTGGTCCATAGAAACATGGTTTCAACTTCTCTGCTCCACTCTTCTTGAGAGTAGACTTCCTGTGGGGCTGAAGTCTCAAATAAACCATGTCTCCAACCTCAAATACACGCTCAATACAATGCTAATCAGCATACAATTTTTGCTGATTTTGGGCATTTCGAAGGTTGTCCTCCAAGGATTTCAAAATGTCATAACTCTGTTGCAACAAATCCTTGGCATGGGGAGCTCTACTGTCACCAAATAGTAAGTCGATGAAGCTAGGAGCTTCATATCCGTATAAGGCCTTGAATGAAGGCATCTTGATTGACATGTGATACGAGAAATTGTAACAATATTCGCCGAAATGGAGCCATCTCACCCAAGCCTTTTGCTAGCCTAACACATAGTTCTTGAGATATCCTTCTAGCCACTTGTTAACAATCTCGTTTTTCCCATCAATTTGCAGGTGATAACTAGTGCTTGGGGTAAGCACTATACCACTCAATCTGAATACCTCCTACCAAAACATGTTTAGGAACTTGTTGTCCTTATCACTTGCAATATTTTTGGGCACCCAATGCAACTTGAACACTTTTCTAAAGAACAAATCAGCAACCTGAGTTTTCGTAAATACTGTGGAAATGGCAAGGAAGTGCACAAATTTTGCCAATCTATCTATTAACAATAACCAAAATAGATCCCTCCCTTGCATCTTAGGCAAGCCTGTGATGAAATCCATGGAGATACTTTCCCATTTTTTATTGCGAACCAGCAAGGGCTGCAATAAGCTTGCAAGAAAAGTATGCTTATTCTTGTTCTATTAACAAATTTGGCATTCTCTAACATATCTAAGGACCTCATCCTTGAGCCCTTCCATGTGAACCTCTCACGAATCTGTCTATAAGTCTTGAAGTAACCTTGGTGACCAAGCAAGGGAATGTCATGGAATGTCTAAAGAACCTTCATCTTCAACTTAGATTAGGGCACCAAGAAGATCCTTTCTTTGTATAGGATCAATTTGTTCACCACCTTGTACCTCTCATCCTACAAGTTACCTTCAACAATGATGGTGGCAAAGGAGTTTTTGACATATTCTACAAGGATTTGCTCCTTCAAATTAGCAGTAATCTCCACCATAGAACTCAAATGTGGCCTTCTTGACAAGGCATCAGCCACAATATTATTCTTCCCTTTGACATATTCTATGTCAAAATCATAAGCTTGTAGCTTACTGACACACTTTTGTTGTCTGACATTGAAGTCTTTCTGATGTAACAAATGTTTGAGGCTATTATGGTAGATCTTGACCATGAACTTGCCACCAACCAAATATTACCTAAATTTGGCCAAAGAATGCATTATTGCAAACATCTCCTTATCATAAATGGGATATGTCCTTTCCACACCCCTCAACTTTTTACTTTCAAAAATAGTTGGGTGTTTGTCATGCATTACAAAAACACTGCTCCCTTCTCACAAACCATCACGTTGAAGCTCGAAAGGCTTGCAGAAGTCTGGTATGGCCAAAACGGGACATGAACTGATGATGTGATTGAACTAATCAAAAATCTTTTATGCTGCATCTAACCATACAAATGCCCCCTTTTTGGTAAACTCTGTGAGAGGAGCAACCAATAGAGAATATCCCTTCACAAATCTTCTGTAAAAGTCGTAAAGACCGAAAAATTGCTTCAACTAAGGTTTTCTTGTGGTGGCCAATCCAAAATGGCCTTAATCTTCTCTTGGTCCGCACTAACCCCTTTTGAGTTGATCACATGACCAAGATACAAGACTTCTTCCCAAAGGCATAACTAAAAACTCATAATGCCCAAAATGGCATCTAAAAGCAATTTTCTCAATGTCTTCTTCCCTAACCCTAACCTGATGATAACCAAATCTCAAGTCTATTTTGGAGAAGAAAACTAATACATGTAGCTCATCAATTCTTGGTATCAGATGCCAATTCTTGATGGTCTTTCTTGTCTCGGTGGTCTATGCACATGCGCTTAGTTACATCCTTCTTTTTCACCAAAACCACTGAAGAAGCAAAAGGGCTCTTGCTTGGGCGGATGTGCCCCATGTCCAAGAGTTCCTTGATGGCCTTCTCAATTTTGTCTTTGTGCCTCTTAGGATGCCGATATGGGGTAGTAATGATGAGCTTGGCACCCTCCTCCAATTCTATCACATCCTCCATCGACCTTTCAAGAGGTCTCCCAGGTGGAATGCCACTGAAAACCTCGCTTCACTTTGAGACCAAAGCTTGCACATTAGGATGATAGTTCCTCTTTTCTTCTGGAGGATTGGTGGGCATGACTACACATTTTGCTGACCACTCCACTAAGTCATGCTGAATCAAACATTCCATTCACTTGAATGAAACAATGCGAGGACCCCTATTGGGCATCCCTTTATTTCAGCTCCATGGATTGAAGGTTTAATGTGATCTCTCCTAGAGATTGTAGCCATTGGATACTAAGAACCGCATCAATGTCACCAATGCTTACAAAATATAAATCATCCTTGACTTCAGAGTTGCCCAACTGAATGCACATATTTGATATCTTCTTGGTGCAAGTGATTGTAAAGCCGTCAACCACCATAACTTTGAATCCTTCAATGTCTTCCATTTTGAGTTCTCTCTTGGCCACAATTTCTTCGTCAATGAAGTTGTGTTGCTCTAGTATCAATGAGGGCAACAATTTGTTGCCCACATAGGACTCCTCGGACCCTGAAAAACTCATTCTTCTAAAAGCTGAAAAGTTGGGCAAAAGTGCCCAACTCTCCTAATCTTCTTCCACCTCTTTTGGGGCCTCTTCTTCCTCTTTTTCTCCAATCTGATTGCTGCTCTGACATTTTTGACACTGATTCATCAACAGAATAGACCTCCAAATGATGTGTTTTAGCCCTTTCGAAGCATTTATGTCCTAGGGTGAAATATCCCAACTAGGATATTGAGTTAAACTCTGATTTTTGAAACTCAATTATAACCCTAATTTCTGCACTTCAAAATTTCTACTCAAACCCTAGTTTCTCATATGAAATTTCTGATTTGAAAACAAGCATGAACAGCAACATCTATCTTTCCAAAATGCATCAAATAATATAGCAAATATGTCTATCTTCAAATGTGAGCGTAACCAGCAATATGAAACAACAATATGATCATCCAACATGCAATAAATCTGATTATTGCATTAAAAAACGTCAAAGAGTTTAACCCGACAAAGGATCATGGTGAAAAAACGTATTTAGGGGCTGCTATTAAAGGGAAAGCGAGGGTGTTAGTTGCATAGCTGAGGACGGGATCGCATCATCTTAGATGTGAGACCGGTAGATGGAAGTCTCCTAAGGAAACATGGGAAGAAAGAACCTGCATATTCTGCCATAAGGGGGTGGTTGAGACGGAGTGACACTTCTTCATGGAATGCACAACTCATGAAGACATCCGTAAACAGTATGCAAATAGTTTGTGTATGGACGATATGCAGCAGTTATTTGAGGAGGATAAGATCAACCAGATGGCCAGCCTTCTAGTCAAAATCAATAGTAGGAGATCTGATTTAGAAACGAGCATGAAAGAAAATTAAGTTGTGTCTTGGTCCCATAGACTGTTTAGTCTCGTGGACGTCATTAAAATCTTTCATTCATTCATTCAGTTTGTCCAATCTGCTGCTACAAAAATCAGACTTAATGTCTACGCAATTTCACCACAAAATGGGCTCCAAACATGCCCATAAATATTACAGAAGTTTGCTGCTATGAATAAACCTTAATTACAAGCCATAATATGTATGAAATGTTGCTCCACAAAAACCCTAGCTGGGTGAACTACTCCAGCTATGAAAACAAGCAAAGATGTATGCAAATTATTCATGAAAAATGTCTTCAAACCCTACCCAAATTGTGTGCTGGCCTGCTGGTCTGTAGATGAGGGTTTGCAACCCTTGAAACTCACCAAAATCCTCCAAGATGCCAAAAATTGCCTCCCAAAACAAGTCGCACCACTTCCAACTTGGGCGCTCCACTCTAGGGTCAAACCCTAGGCATAACACCAAATCTTCCCTCCACAAGTCACCTAGTCTGAACAGAAAATCTGAGCAAGAACTCTGATAGATCTTGCAAAAAATTTCATGGTTCCAAATCTGTAATGCCCAAAATTAAATTTTTTGCTTCATTAAGGCATTTTGAAAGAGTGGTAAAAAGTCTTGTAGAAATTGTCAAAAAAATAAAATAAAATAAAAAATATAGAAATTTGCATGTCACGCATGTTGGTTAAAAACTCAGATTTTTCAAAATCTGACAATCTGGGTCTCTTCAGAACGAAATTGTCTACAAAACCCAGATTTTAGTTTCTCAGCCCTACTTTTTAAGAAAATTCTTATTTTTTAGAAAGTTTCTAAAAGCTTAAGTCAGGGTTTCTGGGGTTTCTTCTCAAACAAATACTAGCAAAATTTTCTAAAAATAGAATTTTTGTTTCCAGGGCTCAAACTGATTTTGATTTGTTGAAAATACTTCCTAATCAGACTAGTCCAATCAGAATCGTCAAAAGATCAGCTTTTCTCTAATGGGTCTATTCTGCTTTTTCAAAAACTAAAAACAGGAGCTCCGAGGTCATCAATGGAGGATGGTCAACTACCAGGTGTCATATTCTAGGTCTCAATGATACACAGATGACAAGAAATGGTGAAAGATGCTCGAGGAACAAAGAAAGGAGGGGAATCTGAAAATCTTGAAAGTTGTGAAAACAAAACTAAGTCTAGAGAGTCCAGGCGCCTTAATTCTGTGATGTCCCCACTCTAGTCAGTCACCTGATGCAGTGTGTTAGCCCTTTTTTTGGACCCTTGTGGGCTAACTAGATTGGTTAGAGGGTCAGTGGTACCTTCTGGAGAGTTCGGTCGATTTCATTTTTTGAGATCATGGATAGGCTCATTGCAGGCCTTGGCAGTACAGGGGTTTCTTTGCTTCTGACGGCATTGAATTCTGTTGAGAATTGAGGGAGATAGGCTTACTTAAGTGATTTAAGTTAATTTTTAACTTAAAGTCTTTTTATAAAGTCAAATTGACTTTATAATTCTTATTTCACTTAAATTAAGTCTAAAGTGAATATTTTAATGTTATATCTTTTATTCACTTAAAGGAGGCGCCAAAAATCAAAAGGAAGACTATGGAAAGTGACTTAAGTTTATTTCCATAAATTTAAATGAGCTAAAGCCCTAAAATGTACGGCCTTCTTAGGTTTTCACCTCCTTTGCTTTATAAGGGATTTGGGCAATGAGAAACTCATCTTTTTGAATATTTCAACTTTGCCTTGGAGGTTTTTTCCCTTGCTTTCAGCCTGTGATCAGGTTTGCAGCAAATCCACCATTGGAGAACGAAATCTCTTCAGTGTGAGCACTTGTGAAGTTGTGAGAGATCAGCTGAATTAGTGCAGATTGAGAGAGCTTCATTTCAGAAGTTTTGCAGTGCTTCAACAGATTTTTTGTAGTGTTCTTCATCAAAAACAGAGGGTTTATTGGTTGTTGTTCTTCCTTCACCATGGCAGACTTCATGGCTGTTTGGGCACACCTTCAGAGATGGTTTTTGGTGCTTTTTGTTTGAAAGGGCGTGGCACTTGCAAGGAAGGTTTTTTTTGGCTTTTTGGAGAAACGTCTTCTTTCTGAGGATCTCTCTTCATGAACTTGGGCGCCCTACCTATACTTCTCTCTGGCTTCAGTTTCAGAATAAACTTTGCAATCTGTAACTCTCTACTCCAGTTTTCGTCAGTTCTTCACCATGCTGATCGGATTTCTTATTTAAAAAATCTAGAGGCTTTCGGGTATGTTTGTATGTTTTAAATCCATTGTTGATGATAATAAACACCTTCTACAATTTCAGTTTGATTAAATTAGCTCAAGTTTTCATTCTGTGAGCTTTTATATGATGCGCCCCTTCTCTTCTGTCTACAAAATTTCTCTAAAAAACTAAAAAACACAAATAGACTTAAAAAAAAAAGACAGGGGTTTGAGCAGTGAGCTAGCAAGGCTCATCACAAATTCAAAGAAGGTGCCTGGGATTCTTTGCCTTACAATATTTTCAGTTCTCGACATTTGATGCACGAGCAACTAGCGAACGCGGAGAGCAAAGAGCAAAGTAAAAATTTCAAAAACTCAAAAAACTAACTTTAGAGAAGAAAGACGCCCCAGTCAGCCAAGGGCACCTAGCATTTCAAACAACCAAAAGCAATTATTAAGATTTGCAATTATGGGGATTCTTCTTAGATTTCTTCAGGCTCCACAACGAAACCATCAGCAGGTTCACTGGATCTGTCAAACGGACAAAATCTCAGATCAAATACAGGAGTTCCATCACAAGGACAAAGTGAAAATATTCAAATCATTCAAATTTTTCTAAATCTAGCTCACACGGGTGCCCAAGTCAGCCACGGGCGCCTAGGGTTTTCGACTATGTTGCAGGATTTGTACCCACAGGCCTCGAACCTGGTCCGAGTGCGAACCCGGTTCGGGTGAGAACCTGGTACGGGTTCGCCTGTGGGTACATGTTGGGTATGTACAGGGTATGTGCCCAGCCCTGTGGGTTCTCCCGGGTGCGTGCAAGCGCGCACCCGAGAGAACCCACAGGGTACCCAACGCGAACCTAGCCCAATGGTGCGCGGACCCAAGGGTACCAGCCACGTACCCGGGCATACCTGGGAGAACCCACGGCCCAACACTTAAAAAGTGGGCCCAAAGTCAAATAAAAAGCAATTTTTTATTATTATTTTGCCTCTTAACCCTAAAACCACCCAATATGAGGCCTTTCAACACTAAAACATTTCATTTTTACCTCTCATTTTGCTCTCTCCATATTTTCTCTCCATCTTAGCATTTTGAAGGGAGGTGATTGTATTCGAAGGAGATCGATCGTGGAGTGGCAAATAGCTTCTACAAAGGAGATTTAAGTGTTTAAGGTATGCATTTAAACCCTATTCTTTAATCTTTTGATGATTTTTTTTAAGTTTCTTAGTTTTTGATGGATTTTTTCAAGTTTGTGAAGAAGTTTTTCAAGTATATATTTCTTTTTGCATTTTTGTTATAGATTGCAACAATGACCAGTAGTCAAAGTTCAATGGGTGGGGAGGGGAGCCAAAAGTTCAAAATTGATAAAGGATCTCCTTTATGGAGTCATACCACAAGAATTTCACAAATTCCTGGAGGTGGGGGGTTTGTTTGGAAGTGTAATTTTTGCAATACACAATATAATAGCTCCTATTACCGAGTGAAACTTCATTTTATGGACCCTAGTGGTAAAGGGATTAATATGTGTGAAGGCTGTCATGTCCCCGTTTTAGCTGACACTGTTTGTCGAGGAGTGAGCCTATTATTTCGATCCTCGTAGGCTGACAGATAGGTGCAGAGGATCATGGGAGGCAGTTGCTCAGTGTTTGGTAGCTCCATTTTGCAGTTGTCAGGTTGGGCCTTGAGAATCTTCCAGAGTGCATTTTCAGGAACTTTCTATTTTTAGAAAGTTAGGTCAGGAGGAAGCTGCTATTTTGGGCAGGGCACCTGGTTCAACTATTCAGCTCAGAGTCGACCCAGTTCAGCAATTGGGTGATCAGAGGGAGAAATAAGGAGTAATTAATGATTTATTAAATATTTAATAATTTGACTTTATATTAAAGTCACTTTATTGAAATATTTAAATATTTAATTAAATTGGCCAGGTTATAAAGTATTTATTATACTTTATAATAAATATTAATTTGACTTAGTGAATATTTATTATTCATTAAATTGAGGCGCCATTTAATTATTTAATATTTCTCCTAAGTATCAAAGGTGAAATAAATCATTTTATTTAAATGATTAATTAAAAGGAGTTGGGTCGAATTTTATAAAGGAGTATATATTTTCTTTCAAGGCAAAATCGAACTATTCTGATATTATTATTCGTTTTGTCTTTTCTCGATGGGTTGCAAACCCTAGGGTTTAGTGACGAACGTTCGGAGAACGAAAACTCGAATCAGGCCCGGTGGTGTGCAATACCAATTGAAGCTTGCACTTGGTGATTTCAACCAGAGATCCAGTTGGACTTAAGCTATTCATTCAGAGATTTACAGAGGTATTCATCTGGCAGTATAGGCGACTTCATCAAAGGACTTTATCCAGTGATCTGGCATTATTTCTTGGAGACCGTACCATATTTATTGTGCTGCTGCTCTGGCCGTACAGATTGTACCTTTTAGGCCGTACTTTCCTTTCTTCTGGAAAAATGCATTCATTTATCTGTTTCTGGTGATTAGACATTGGGCGCTGGGTTTTCTGGAGACTTTGCCTTGAGATTCGAGCTTGAAGATTCCTTTATTCATTATGGCCGTACCATTCTTCATTTATTGCAGCCGCCATCAGGTTCTTTAGGAAATAATTCATTTCTTATTCATTTATCAATTTTCATCATTGTAAAAGCTCTTAAAAAAATAATAAAATAATGCGCCTATGTTCTCTGAGCAATCCTGAGCTTATTGCATGAAGTTTAGATTTTATTTGAATTTATTTAGCATTTTAGAGGAAAATCGAAGCTTTACATTTTTGCCTGAAAACCTCAAAAAAATACAAAAACACAAAAACTTGCAAAAAACCTCAGTTTCAGTTAGGGTTTCAGAATAGAGAACCACCAGGGTTCTGACAGTGGTATTAGAGCACAGATCTCCTGCCATCCTGTGCTTTTCAGTTGCTTTTTCAGAAGACAGTGCTTTTTGGTTGCCTTTTATGAGCCAAGATATTATTCAGTATATTAGAGGCGTAGGAACAGGCAAAGACGAAGATTGGACAGGTCCACCGATTCCAGAAGGTCAGACAATATCAGGGGTACTTGGTATTCACAGATCCAGTTCTGACGGCAGTGAAAACAGTGTTGCAACCCTAATGGTAGAACGTGAGACTTCCTCAGAGACTCGCAGGGATCCAGGGAAGGCGCATGCAGAGGGTGATATTACCGATGAGGAGTTTAGACGGAGGCATGATAATATGATGGACATGATGTCTCAGTTGATGGGTACCATTAGACAGTACACACCCACACAGCCTCATTACATACAGATTGGTCAGACGAGCGGGACTGCACCAGTGGATCAGCCATTAGCATCAGTACCTCCGCAGCCGTCACCGATCTATTAGGAGCGTAGGCCAGGTCAACCTACTTTCTTACCTAGGGAGACTCCACCGCAGACTCCAGGGGCAGAGCATCAGGGGCAGCATCAAGAGTTTCAGCCACATAATGGCATGTCAGTGGCAGATGTGACGAGATTTCATGGTGAGTACATGTCACTAGCACCTGAGATCCGGCAGGCGTTATCATTTCATGAGTTTATGGATGTTCATAAACCCAGAGGAGGAGGCAGATTTGACCGTAGACCCCCTCAGTATCAACAGCCACAGCCACAAGTGAACAGGGACTTGCAGTATGCTGTTAGCAAGATTACCTTGCCATATTTTGATGGGTCTGATAAGACATCAGCAAGGTCTTGGGTCCAAAAATTGGACAACTATCTTTCATTGAGGCCTATGAAGGAGGACGAGGCCATAAAATTTGCTACTTTACATCTTGACGGAGTAGCGCATGATTGGTGGCACCACGACATGTATACGCTAGGCCATCATGCAGTCAATACCTACCAGGAATTCACCAGCAGGCTCATAGAGCGATTTGATAAAAGGGATCCAGAACTTTATTTCAGGGAGCTAGCTCAGCTCAGGCAGACAGGTAGCTTGGATTCTTACATTGGTGAGTTTCAGAGAGTTGCAGTTATGGTGACTGGTATTTCAGAACGGAGACTCATTATACTCTTCGTTGAGGGTTTGAAAGAGCCTATGAGAGGTTGGGTCAAGGCGTTTGATCCTCCTACTCTTCAGGAGGCGATGCGGAAGGCAAGGAGTATGGAGCTTGCTGCTCCGAAGAAACAATTTCAGCCTAAGACAAACAACTTGCCTGTTGAGGAGAGTCATACACCAGATGCAGAACCAAAAAGGAAACCAGTTGCAAGAATTGATGATGCAACTCGGGATGAATTGAGAAAGAAACAACTTTGTTATTGGTGCAAAGCACCCTACAACAAGGAGCATGATTGTCCTTTGAGACCGAAGGGCAGAGCCAACCGCGCCATGTGGGTTTACTATGATGATGACGAGTCTGATGATTCAGACCAGCAGGTTGTTTCAGAACATGCAGAGGCCGGGAATGCCTCTATGGAGTTTGGGCCCGATGCCAACTTATCCCCGTTGGTGTTATCTGCTAGTGTACGGGATGACTCATTCAGGTTTAGGGGATTAGTGGAGGGACAGCGATGTATTGCTATGCTCGACACTGGAGCCACACACAATTTCATCGATGAGAGCTTCGTCAACAGATGTAGACTCCAGACAGAGGATTTCGATGGATTCAGAGTTCGGGTGGCAGATGGATATACACTCACTTGCACTCGACGGATTTGTAATCTCACTCTCATGCTGAATGATTATGAGTTGCAGGCAGACTTCTATGTAGTCAACCTGGGTGGGATGGATTTAGTATTGGGTATGAGATGGCTTCAGGACATCAGTGTGTTCACCCTCAACTTGCCTAAAATGGAGATGAGATTTGAGGTACAGGGCAAGAAATATGTGTTGAGGGGAATTACAGATGGCAGCCTTCGTTCTATCTCTCTCGTTAGTGGGAAGAGTGGGATGGTAGAGGAGGATTTTGTGCAGACCAGGCATGGTTATGCTCAGTACCCCGGGGGTTCTGAGACAGTCGTTTGGGATCAGCTTAGTGGTTTGGGTCCGTTTGTGACCAATCCATTGTTTGAGATGAATGTTATATCTTCATACGACAATCCACTCTTTGAGTTTGATATGGGTCACTCACCTGATCCTGGTCTTGAGCAGAGTAATGTTGATAGCGTTTGGGATCCTACTAGTGCACCGGGATTTCAGACTCAGCTCACGGAGGAGTATCACAGTGTGTATATGGTGCAGAGTGCATATGGCTTCATGATTGATCCGCATGTACACAATTTGTTTCAGGTGCACAGTTCTAGTATGCACGTACTTGATATGTTGGATGATAGTATATCTCGTGCAGTTTTAGGGGGTAAGTGTTGCTTGCAGTTTGACTTGCCTCCTTCTGAGTTTCTTGATCCTATGCCGGACCGCACTGAGGTTAATAGGGAATGGTATTTTATTCTTGCTGATCAGTTGTGGGAGTTACAGGAGTCAGTTGTGGCCAGCAGGAACATTGTCCGGTACTATCCTTGGGATCCAGGTGGTGCAGTGCAGCTGTATTTGCAGAGATTGCTTGAGGACAAGCAATTTCAGGGAGGGCGGACTGTCATGTCCCCGTTTTAGCTGACACTGTTTGTCGAGGAGTGAGTTGTAGAAACCCTAGTTTCCCCCTATTCTCCGATCTGACTGTTCTTTCCTGATTTTTGAAGAGTTTTGGTTTTTTGCTTGTTTTTGAGGTTTTTAAGCAATAAATGAAATATGGCGATTTTGCAAATAATTGAGAATAAATTCAAATAAAATATATAACTTTGGAAAATAATAATAACTATCTCAAATACTGAAGCCAGACGATATATTCCACTTCTGCAATGATTACAATGATGTTCCAGACACATGCAAAGCAAAAGGCAATAAAATATTGAAACCTGGTTTTTTTGCTACAGCAAGATGAAGAATGGTACGGCTGAGCAAATGAACTCCTTCACCCTCAGTCTGGTGCTCATAGATGTCTCCTGGCACCCTGGCGCCCTTAATGTTGCCAACTGGAGATCAAATAGAGAGGCGTTTTTTCCCAAGAACATGAATACGCCTTTATGATGGTAGTACGGCCTGGTACTGACTGGTACGGCCAGGAAAATCACAGCAGCAAACAATATAAATAGAAACGGCTTCCTCTAAAGGTCTCCAGGAATGGTGAGATAGGCGCCTTAGTTTATATCACCTCTGAATGGATTTATGAATCAATCTCAATAAGGTACGGCTGAGTTGAAGAGTACGGCCTGTCAGAAGTATGGCTGCTGCAGCAGCAATGAATGCAAGTGTACGGCTATCTTGAAGTTTCTCCAGATCTCTGAAAGGTGCGCCTAAAGGTATGAATGACTTTTGAATGCAAGAATACTCTGAAACTCTCTGTAAATATATATCCTCTGAAGCTCTGTAATTTCTTCTGGATGAAATCTCACAACTGGCAGTAAATCGGGTGATATCTCACACCCTCTGAACTGATTCAATGGAGATGGCTCGTTCTCCAAGAATTTCGAACTCAAACCCTAAGGTCTCCGTTCTCTAGCCAAGACTGGTCAATTTTCAATTCATAAAATGTCATAATGGCTCAAAAACCAATGCAAAACCCCTTTATTGCACAAAAGTGCGATTTCCTTAAAGATAGGGAATTTTTAAATATTCAACTTTTAATTCATTTAATATTCCCATAGTCTTCAGCCAGATATTTTATAATAAATTAATTCTCAAACTGGCCCCTTTCTGATGATGGGCGCACCCCCTCAAGGCAAATCACTTAAGTTATAATTTAATATTATAACTTTATATTATAACCATCAATAATTAATATTTAATTAATACAATTAAATATTAATATCTCGCTCATTATTAACCCGATGCTCGAGCCGTTTGATGCTGTCGACAAAGGAAGTGATTCTGAACGTTACCAAAGCCATACTGCTAAAAATAGCAGGGGGTCCCACGCTGACTGCCAGGAACTGCTAAAAATAGCAATTCTGCAAAAAGTCTCCGATCGAGCCCAAACGAAGGCCAATTGATCAAAACTACCAATCTGAAGCTGAGCCAAGCTCCGAAACGACCCTCTAACCACTCTATCAGCCTACGAGGGTCTCCTGATAGGCCAATCTCACGAACTCTGATGCTCGTCAAAAATGGGGACATGACATGAGCCTATTATTTCGATCCTCGTAGGCTGACAGATAGGTGCAGAGGATCATGGGAGGCAGTTGCTCAGTGTTTGGTAGCTCCAGTTTTGCAGTTGTGTCAGGTTGGGCCTTCGCAGAATCTTCCAGAGTGCATTTTCGGGAACTTTCTATTTTTGAAAGTTAGGTCAGGCGGAAGCTGCTATTTTAGGCCGAGCACTTTAACTATTATTTCAGTGGAAGCCGGGTTCGTGGTTGGGTGATGGGAGATAAGGTAATTAATGATTTATTAAATGTTGTAATTTGACTTTTATATTAAAGTCACTTTTGTTGAAATATTTAAATATTTAATTAAATTGTGGGTTATCAAATTGTTATACTTTATAATAAAGTATTAATTTTTGACTTAGTGAATATTTATTATTCATTAAATTGAGGCGCCATTTAATTATTTAATATTTCTCCTAAGTATCAAAGGTGAAATAAATCATTTTATTTAAATGATTAATTAAAAGGAGTTGGGTCGAATTTTTATGGAGTATATATTTTCTTTCAAGGCAAAATCGAATTATTCTGATATTATTATTCAATTTTGTCTTTTGCTCTGAGCATTGGAGTTTGCAAACCCTAGGGTTTCTGGCAGACGAACGTTTCTGGAGAACGAAAACTCTTCAGAGATCAGGCAGACTGAGGCTGTGCAATACCAGTTGAAGCTTGCACTTGGTGATTTCAACCAGAGATCACAGATTGGACTTATTCAGCTATTCATTCAGAGATTTACAGAGGTATTCATCTGGCAGTATAGGCGACTTCATCAAAGGACTTTATCCAGTGATCTGGCATTATTTCTTGGAGTCCGTACCATATTTATTGTGCTGCTGCTCTGGCCGTACAGATTGTACCTTTCAGGCCGTACTTTCCTTTCTTCTGGAGAAACGCATTCATTTATCTGTTTCTGGTGATTGGACATTGGGCGCTGGGTTTTCTGGAGACTTTGCCTTGAGATTCGAGCTTGAAGATTCCTTTATTCATTCTGGCCGTACCATTCTTCATTTATTGCAGCCGCCATCAGGTTCTTTAGGAAATAATTCATTTCTTATTCATTTATCAATTTTCATCATTGTAAAAGCTCTTAAAAAAATCATAAAATAGTGCGCCTATGTTCTCTGAGCAATCCTGAGCTTATTGCATGAAGTTTAGATTTTATTTGAATTTATTTAGCATTTTAGTGGAAAATCGCAGCTTTACATTTTTGCCTGAAAACCTCAAAAAAATACAAAAACACAAAAACTTGCAAAAAACCTCAGTTTCAGTTAGAGTTTCAGAATAGAGAACCACCAGGGTTCTGACAAAGGCCCAGATAAGAAGGGGTTTTCTGCTGTACAAATAGCAACATTTATAAAAGAACAAGAAGATGCTGACAACTTGGTTGCAAGAGGAAAACAAAGTAGTTATAGTTCTAGAAAGAAAAAAGCAACAACATTACCCACTCAAATAGTTAAGCCCTCTAGACATCCCTTCTTGTCTATACCCTCTACGGAAGAAGAAGATCAAGAACCAGAAACCACCACCCGCAAGAGAGGTCCATTAGAGAAGGCATTTAAAATGGAGGCAAGAGATATTGCTGAAGAAAAAATTGCACATTGCCTCTATGCCAATGGTCTTCTATTCAACTTGGTGAGATCACCATATTGGCGAGACATGGTGTCAACAATAAATAGTGCACCTCCTGGTTTCACAAGTCCTGGGTATGAAAAGGTGCGTAGCACCTTATTGCAAAAAGAGAAGAAATCTGTAGAGACCCAACTAAAACCAATTAGAGATTCTTGGGTTGAAACAGGTGTATCTATTGTTTCCGATTGATGGAAAGATTGCAAAAACCGTCCATTGATTAATGTTATTGCAGTGTCCCCCAAGGGGGCAATGTTTTTGAGGGCAGTTGACTGTGAAGGGGAAGTGAAAGATGTAGTGTTCATTTCCAGGATTCTCATTGACTCCATAGAGATGGTGGGTAGTGAAAATGTTGTCCAAGTAATTACGGACAATGCAAAAGTTTGCAGGGCTGCAGGTGCTTTGGTAGAGGCTAGATATGAGCACATCTTTTGGACACCGTGCACCGTACACTCCCTCAATTTGGTGATGCAAGCAATTGGCAACCAAATAGAATGGGTGAAAAATATACCAAAGAGTCGAGGAGATCGGATGTTTGTGACAAACCACCATATGTCTAAATAATTTCAAGAACTTTCAAGATTGGAATTGTTGAGGTAAATTTAATTTATTTAGTTTCATCATTTCTATGTACACATAATTGAAATAAAATAATTGCATTATTTACATATTTTAAAATGTGCACAATAACTTACTATTAACATGCTGTGAGTTTACCGAGACCCGGTTTGCATCTCACACAATTGTTAGAGCTTGTGAAGAGGTGAAAGATACATTGAGTCAAATGGTTATTAGCAACCAGTAGGGGTGCCTCAAACAGTAAATTAGAGAAGGACCAAGGAATTGAGGCATTGATCTTGCATGACGATTAGTGGGATCGTGTGAATTATGTATTGGAGTTCACCGAACCTATCATGTCTATGCTTCGGTTTGCTGATACAGATGAACCATGCTTGGGGGATGTCTATGATAGCATGGACACAATGTTGGAAAAAATAAAAATAGAAATACAAAAAAAAGAGAATGATCCTGAAGACACCTTGTACAAAAGGGTGGAAGCAATTGTTCTTCATCGTTGGAACAAGATGACAACTCCATTGCACCTCCTTGCATATGCCCTATCTCCGAGGTACTATACCACTAAAGTACTTTCTATCCCAGGGAGAATACCACCATATAGAGATTCTGAAGTTGCTAATGGGTATAAGACGGCATTTAGTAGAATGTTCAGTGATCCAGAAGTGCATACAAGTGTCATGAGAGAATTTGGAATGTTTATCACAGGGAAATCAAAAAATCATACCTCTTATGTTGCTAGAGACCAATACAAAATGGATGCTCTTACATGGTGGTACCTCCATGGTCAAGATTATATGTACCTCCAACCTCTTGCAATCAAGATCCTCTCACAAGTAAGTTTTTTTTTGTTGCCACTTGTATTGTACAATTTAACACTTAACATTCTTGAATTTATCTTGCATTTTTTTATTTTATTTTTAATTTTGTTGGTTTTCTCTCCAGGTTGCAAGCTCTTCTGCCGCTGAACGGAATTGGAGTACATACTCCTTTATCCACTCAGTGAAGCGTAACCGGTTGGCTGCAAAAAGAGCTGAAGACTTGGTGTATATTCATTCCAATTTGCGTCTTCTGTCACATAAGGATCCTCAATACAAGCAGGGGGCAGCGAGGCTTTGGGATGTAGCACCCGAGTCTACTGACTTGGATGCAACCATTCAGGATCTTGCTAGAGCCACTATGGATGATGTGGGTGATATTGATGACATATCACATGGTGTTGGATCCGCTTTGGGTTCAAATGATGATGATTTTGAAGTTGAAACTGCTCAAAATCCAAGTCATGATGATTCTGACAATCCTTTTGATGATTGATGAGCACTTGAACAATGAACATTGAATAATGTTTCAATGTTTCATGAACTACATTTTGTAATTCAGTAATTTTATTTGAATAGTTTTCAACTATCAATGATTCAATTGGCATTTAATATTTATCTTTGGCATTTGGCATTGATCAATGATCAAGTATCATACTATGAAATGATTTAGTTTTACAATTCTCTATATTTCTCTTATTTTTTTGTATATATAATACATATATATATATATATATTTATAATATATTAATATATATATATATATACACACACGTACCCATACATACCCAAACCCCTAAAAAAATTTTGCCCGTACCCACGTACCGGGTTCTCGTACCCGAACCCGTCCCCGAACCCAAACCGGTAACTTAGGTTTTGGAAGGTCAAAGGCAATTTCTAGGGTTTGCAAAACTGATAATCTTTTTCAAAATTCTTCAGGCTTTCCAATGAATATCTCAGCCAAACCAAAAGATTCATCAGTCGTCGGTAATTGCAGGTCGAACGAAGATGTTTGAAGCACAGGAAACGAAGAAGGTTAAAAGAGTTGAAAATATCAAATTTTTGGTTGTCTAGAGAATCCAGGCACCCCTGGCCAAGAGGGCACCCAACTTTCCATGCCTTAGAATTTTTTCCCCGTTTTTCAGAAAACGTTCAAAATCTCTTCATCGACCTCGTTCCGACTTTCAGCAGATCATCAAATGTAGTAATAAAGGCTAGCAAATGGTACCATTCAGCTCAGATATAATCAGGCTTACTAGATTGACTAACTTCTAGACTCTGCTATTCATTGGATGCCTGAAAACGCAAATCAAACAAGGGTAATTAGCTTCACGCAGAACGGAGAAAGCAAAATATTGAAAATCACAGAAAAATGGTTGTCTGGCAAACATGGGCGCCCCAGTTAGTTAAGGGCACCCAAGATTTTGAGCACTTAAAAGTTGTTTTTAGGGTTTGCAGCCTCTAAGAGATTCCTCTCAAATTTGATCATGCTCTTCAACAAGTCTGTCACAGTTCGCAAGATTCATCAAACGTCCGGAATCGAAGATCAAACAGAGGCATTTTATCAAAGAAAAGTTGAAAATCTTGAAAAATTTCTGACTCTGGTGATGAAAAGCACCCTGGCTAGCCAAGGGCGCCCAAGGTTCAATGCCTTCAAAAAATTTCAATTTTGCCATTCATCATCTAAAAAAAGTGTCTACATTCAATGTTTTTATTTCTGGATTGACTTCAAAGTTTTAAAGCTTGGAGAATAAAGCGCTTTTTCGTCTCAAACTCCATTTAAAAAGGCTTTTGGCATTTATTCTTCATATTTTGCAGGTTGGCATCCATAGGAAGAAAGATAGAATTTTCTTCTCATCAAGATTTGGAGCCCAAACAGAGTTCTTTTTCAGTTTTCTTCATGGATTCAGGATTGGCAAGCACAGAGGCATGCTTTTTCATGATCCATTCTTCTAGGGCATCACCTTTCAGAAACAGGTGGTCATCTTTTTCAATTTTCAGTGATTTGGGTCCACTTGCTTTTTACTCCTCTTGAAGATTGGGAAATTTTATATTTCCAAAAATGTGCTTTTTCGGAGCTTTTTCAGGAAGCCCTCAACCTTTTCAAAATCTGACGAACTGGGTCTCTTCAAAACGTGATTGTCTACAAAACCCAAACCTCAGCTTTTTTCTAAGAATCTGCTCTTTTTGGAGAAAAATCAGCAACTTATTTTCAGCAGTTTGCACAAAACTTTTCCGAACCTAGGCGTGTTCACGGTCAAAATTCGAGTTTTCAAACATGCAGTATTCTCGAAATGAAATCAGGAAACAAATCAGCTTTTTGGCAGAGAGTGAGTCATATTTTGGGGCAGCGATGTTTTCTAAGAATAGAACTCAAAAAGCAACAGTTAACTTGATGCCTTTTCCAAGTTAAACTTTCTATTCTCATTCATGCTTATCTATTCTTTGTTAAATAGGAAAAATCAAATTGTAATAGTTGGAAATTTCCCTACTTTTTGTTTTAGAAGGTTGTTAGTTAGTTGTCTTGTTTTAGTTTTAGAAATAAAGCTTGCAAGTTGGTAAGTCTAGTTGTAAAAGCAAGAAGAGGTTCCCTACTCCTTGTTTGTGTATAAATAAGGGCATCCTTGCCCATTAATTTCTTAACCGTTATTGTGATAAACAAATTGTTGAGCCTACTTTTGCCTACAACTTTGTTATTCAGTGTCTATTCACTTAGTGTAAGAGCAAGTTTGCATACCTGCCTTTTGCTGCAAGTTATTGTTCAATTAATGTGTAATTTGTGTCAAGTGTATTCTGGTTTGATCGCTAAACTGTAAGTCTGTTATTGCTACAAACTTATTGTCACAGAAGTGTAATTATTGTTAGAAATTTGAGAAAGGAAATCTTATGCCTACTTTGCTCTAATCTACTATCTCAAGTTTTGTTTTATGTGTTTTGCTTATATAATCTTTATTTCAGCTTACATCTGAAAGTACAATGAGTCTTCAGGTGTGCGTTGGAAGGAAGTTTGTTTAAGCATCTATGTTAAATCATTCTCGTTTACTTCTAACTCTCAGGCTCTGAGTTTACTTGAGTTGCTAGAAGTGTCATTAGAGTAGGCCTAGTTGTAGTTGAAGTTCTGGAAAAGGAAAAACCTCAGCTACGACATAAAGAGTTTTATAACCTTGTGCTCTTAGCTAAGAACAAAAAAGATTCGCAATAATTTAGTTTACTTTCTTTAAGCATCATCAGCGAAGATGGAGCTTCCCCTCCTAATTTGAAGAGCAGTTTACCTGTGCATAGTTTATTTCTAATCCGCATTCCAAAGGTGCGAATTGAAACGCCAACAGTTTTCTAGCGCCCACCATGGGGCACAAGGCATAAAACTTCAAGAAAGCTTATGCTTTATGACACAGGAATGACCATTTGGCGTCCTATTGCTCCCGTCAAGAAGAACCTGTGATCCAACCAGAAGCAATGGGTGATAACAAGGACAATAATGCTAATAACAATCGAAGACGTCCACCCCCATTACCTTGGGGTAACAACATTGAACCTTTGGCTTTGGAGGGACATCATGAATTACCTAAAGGGTCAAGGAAGCATTTTCCCTGTTTTCACGGCAATGGAACTCAACACCCTGACGAACATATTTCTACCTTCACAGCAGCTTGCGTCATCTTGCATGTGGGACATGAAGACATTGTTGTGTGTCTCTTCGTAGAGACTCTTGTGGGAAATGTTGTGAACTGGTTCAATCACCTAGAGCTAGGCATTATTACAAGCTAGGACACTATGAGAGAAATTTTTGGCAAGATTCAAAATTTCAAGCCCACTAAAGACAGTCATCGGTTGTTTGCCCAACTTGCAAATTCAAAGATGGAGCACAATGAGCCCATGAGGGAGTTTGTAGCAAGATTTAATCATCTTGTTACACGACTTTCTTCTACACTTAATCCATCATCGAAAATTCTGATGAGTTGCTTCATAAATGCTCTTTCATTAGTGACAGCCTTCTTCCTCAAGACGGCAAAAGAAACAGAATTGACGGATGCGCAAGACCACACCATCAAGTTGGAGGATAATATGATCCCCTTTGGCAAGATGAAGGACTCAATCAAACCTCTAGTTCAAAGTTCTACAGATCCACTGCACTACAGAAGGTAGCCAATGAGATGCTTGCACTACCACCACCACAATATCAACCACAACAACAGTAACCTCAACAGCCGTATTAGCCTAAGAGGAATAATTTTCAACCTTTCAATAATTACAGGTCGTGGTTGCCAGCACCTCCACCAAGGCAAACGATTGAAGCTGCACAAAATGCAGTATTTTGTTCTTTCTGTGAGACTGATGCACATACCGGTTCTACATGTCCTGAGAATTTAAGAATGTACCAAATCATGGGATATGTTGATGTTGCACTCAGTTCAAGTTTTGTCCCTACACCAAGTTTGAATGTTGTCTTACCACAAACAGACAACTATGATGGCAACTCTGCTATGGGATACTTTGAACC